>WHNR01000100.1:0-196230 GCA_009859135.1 Formica selysi | reverse complement strand
TTCTATGTATAAGCCTTATCACTTACAGTGATAAAAGACTTATATACTACTAACTAAATACTCTATCTACTATACGTAAGGCTTATTGCTACTGTAGGTAGCAAAAGCCTTGGAGGGTAGGGGTTCTAGGGGAAGGGAACCAAAAAATATCAAGTTTTAAAAGAGCATGACAAAAATTACTATTGGTATATTCCAGCACAATAGCCTCAATAATTTTTTATTTAGTTATGTAATAATTAATTACTTTAATAAAGTGCTGGTTTAATAAAATAATTAATTATAATTTTTTAACAATTAAAAAATGAGAGTATTATCTCTCATTTAACTTCTTATTAAATCGTATCCACATTTGCAATACGTCCATTTAATTTCTAAATATTTTTATTAATCTATCAAGTCAGCATAAATCTAATTCTCCTAAATTATCTATAAAGATAAAAAACCTATTTGTTTTAAATAAAACAATGGGTTTCAAAACTTATAATTTTAATCTTTTCGTTTATAATATTAAAATGTTCCTTAATTTAAAAGAATATTTATATTATAACTACTTAATATTTAATAATTTAAAAAAAGATAAATTAACTATTATTTTTCGTTTCTAGGTTTCATATGTGGAAATAATAATACATCTTTAATACTACTTTGACCAGTTATTAACATAACTAACCGATCAATACCAATTCCTAATCCACCCGTTGGTGGCATACCATATTCCAATGCTTCTACAAAATCTAAATCCATAGTTGCTGCTTCGTCATTACCACTATTTTTTTCTTTTACTTGCTCTTCAAAACGACTATATTGTTGTAAAGGATCATTTAATTCCGAATAAGCATTAGCATATTCTCTACCAGCAATAAATAACTCAAAACGATCAGTAAATTCTCTACTGTTTTTATTTAATTTAGCAAGTGGTGAAATTTCAATTGGATAATCAAAAATAAACGTTGGTTGAATCAAAGTTTCTTCAACAAAAGATTCAAAAAATAAGTTAATAATATGACCAGTACTATTATAATGTTCTGGAATATGAAGGTTATAATTTTTTGCAAGTTTTAATATAAGTTTAAATACTTTATTTTTCTCAATACTCCTAATTTTATCATCTTCAATATTATGATACTTTGCAATCATAGTACTAATTTCCTGAAAACTTGTAGTAAATTTTTCATCTTTAATCATTGCTTTTTTAATAGCATCGATCATGCTAATTTTTGTTCATGATTTTTCAAAATTTAATATATTTTCTTCATATTTTAATGTTAACTTATTATGTACTTTATTAATTAAATGTTTTATACAAGTTTCTGTTAAATCCATCATAAATTTCATATCTTGATAGGCTACATAAATTTCAATCGTTGTAAATTCAGGATTATGTTTTTTACTCATTCCCTCATTACGGAATAATCTACCAATTTCATAAACTTTTTCAAAACCACCAACTATTAATCTTTTTAAATGTAATTCGGTAGCAATTCGTAAATATAAATCAGTTTTTAATGTATTATGATGAGTAACAAACGGTTTAGCGGCAGCTCCCCCATATACTTCTTGTAAAATAGGGGTTTCCACTTCTAAATATCCTTTATTATTCAAAAAATTTCTTAATTCATTAATAATTTGTGTCCGCTGCAAAAAAGTTTTTTTAGTTTCTTGATTCATAATTAAATCAACATATCTTCGTCGATAACGCTCTTCAATATCTGTTAGACCATGAAATTTATCTGGTAAAGGTCTAAGGGCTTTTGATAACATGACAATATCATAAATTTGAATTGTTAATTCTCCCTTATTAGTTTTCATAACTTTACCTTTAATACCAAAAAAATCACCCAAATCTGCGTATTCTACAAATCAATTAATTTTTTTTTGACTAACATATTCTGGTTTTAAATAAATTTGAAATTTACCTGTTTGATCCTGCAAATGAGCAAAAATTGAACCCTTTCCCATTTCTCTTTTTGTCATTAATCTACCTGCCATTTTAATTTGATCATTAGGTAAATTAGTAACAAATTTTGCTAATTCTTCTTTATTTTTATTTTTAAATTCGTTATTTAGAGTTTCATAATTATAATTTCTCTCTCAATTACGACCATAAATATCATAGTTTTGTTTATATAAATACTGTATTTTTTGATATCTTAATGCTTCTTGTTCTGTTAACGTACGCCCATTAATTTCAAGTTTAGTTTCTTTCATTGCTTCCATCCTTTGTATTTAAAATAAAAATTAAATTAAATAAGATTGTTTAGTTTATACATAATAATATCAATTTTCAATAGTGAATTCTACTGTCAACAATTAATCACTTGAATATTATTTTTTACATATTAGAAAGTTTTAAATAAGTATTTATTTTAAAATAAATATCTTTTTATTTTTTTATAAATGTATACTATAGGGTATAGAATCAATATAATTTTCCATATATTTTCAATCTGGCTTACCTTTTTTATCAATAGGTAATTTAATTTTTAAATTACATAATCTAGTTAAAGTAGCACCTTTATTACCTCATCTAAAATTTAACTTAATTAACTTATTTATTGCCGACACAATAAATAAACCTATAAATTTATTACTTAATTTTTCATTTCTAATAATATTAATATTTTGACTTGTATAAAAATCTTCATCTTGTCAAAATACAGTTTGAGTATCCAGACCTATTGTTATACATTTTCCTTTATTTATTGGTTTATTTTGATCTCCTACTTTTTTTAAAATTCCATTATTAACATATGTTCGTGTAATCAAATTAAATTTTTTTAAATTTACATTTATAAGTTTATTATTATCTATATCTGATAAGGTACTATTTAATTCAAAAATACCATTTAAATTTTTATATTTAATTTTATTTATTGAATCTTTTCATACTTTTATAAATCCAAATTCTTTTCAATTATTAGTTGAAATAAATTTTTTATTTTTAATATCAACTGCTAAATTTTGTAAATTTAAATAAATCTTATTATATATTTTTAATATATAATTTTCCATATATTTTCAATCAATTTCATTATTAATAACTGGTAAAAAAATCGTTTCTTTTTTTAATTGCATTTGACTAGCTTTTAAAATATAAGAATATTTTTTATTCATCTTATTGCAATTTCATACACAATAAATAAACATAGCAATTTCTTTATTCATAAAAAATTTTGGAATTAATTTTTCAACATGATCAGAAGCAGTAAACTTCTTATCTTGATATGACATATACCCTGCAACTGCAGAATCAACAATTAAACAATTTCCTTTTTCACTTCAAATATTACTATAAATTCTATTCCATTATTTTTAGAAGTTGTTGTAACATAAGGATATACTCCTTCACTTTTATTTAATTTTTTTTAGAAGTTGTTTTTGTTCCTCTTATTTCAAATAAATCATTTAAAAAATATTCTTTTCATGAAGAAATATCAATTTTATTTTTTTTTATTAATACTTTCCCATAATTTCATTATAATTCTCCCTTATTTTTAATAGAATAAATAATTCAATCATTTTGAGTTAAACCATTTGGATTAGATCCAGATTTTTGTTCAAATTTTTTAGCAATATTAGGATTTTCAAAAAAATCCTTTCTAAAACAGTTTTTTCAAAATCTTCATAAAACATTTCAAATTTAATTTCTTCATCAGGATACTCTAAAAAATCATTAGGCTTTATTCATTTCACAGTATTATTTCTTATATCTTGTTTTTTATTTATTGATTCCACTCAATAATCTTCTAAATCATTTTTTTTTAAATACTATTAATATCATGTCTTCCTTGATTTTTAACTGTTTCTAAACCATCTTCTTTTATTCAACATCCAAATATTTCTTCATTATTTTGAGGTTGATAAGCTTGAAAAATAAAAATAGAAACCAAACCAGTTGAAGCCATATTTTGAAAAATATCTGGCAATTTTATTATATGAGTTAATTTATGTTTTAATAATATTTTTTGAACTTTTTTTATATAGTTCTTAATTTACTATTTGGTAACAAAAAAGCGCAAACTGCGTTTCTTTCAACATTATTCAAAACATTTTCTAATATATCAATTGGTTTACTTTTTTGTTCATACGGAGGATTCATTAAAACTTTAATTATTTTTTTTGTTTAATTCAGTTCCCCATTAACTCTGATAATGCATTATCACAATTAATATTAGATTTTCCATCTTTATTGAATTAACATATTAGCACACGCTAATGCATAAATTTCTGGATCCATTTCAATTCCAAATAATTGATTCTGTCTTATTTCCGAAGCTTTCTTTGTTTTATTTCTTCCAGCTTCTTTTATCATATTACACATTGCTTTAACTAAAAATGAGCCCGAACCACAACAAGCATCAAGTACTATATCATTCATATTTGTTTTTGTAATTCTATACATCAATGAAGTTATATGATCAGGTGTAAAAACTTGACCATTTTCACTTTTCCCTTTATATCTAGTAAATTCATTAAAAAAATGGCCATTACATCTTCACCATTTCAATTTTTTGAATCAATATTTTCAGATATATTATTTATAGAATTAATAAAAAAATTTTTTCTATTTATATCAACATTTTCTTGATATTGAATTAATTTAAACGTTTCTTCTAATTTGTTTAACTTACTATTTATCTTTAATTCTTCCTCAATTTGCTTATGCAATACTTCAATAGTCTTTTGCTTAATAACATTTATTGAATCATTATAATCATATTTGCAGCCAAATCTTTTTGCTACTAAAATACATGCAGTTCAAATCATTCTATGATTTAAATTTTTTATCATAAAATCAAAGTGTAAAATATCATTTATTGTTTTAGTATTAGAATATATTTTATGTTTATCAATTAAATTATTATTTGGAATATCTAAATAATAATCCTTATTTTTAATAGTCATTTCTAATAAATTATTATCATTGTACTCATTAAAATTTCAAAATACTTTATTTTCAATACCATTATAGATAATTCCAATTACATCTTTATATTTTGATTTTGCAATTAAAATATATTTTTTTAATTGATTTATACTTGAAGAAATATTTTGTTGACTATTTTTTGTTTCAACAATTATGGCACAAGATTTTTTTTCATCAAAATATCATCCATCAGGTGCTAAACTTAATAGTGTTTTGTCATTAATATTAAATTAAAACCTAATTCCTTAAATGTGGTATGTTGACCTACTGAAATTCCCATTATATTTTTGATTTCCTCTTTAACTTGATCTTCTGTCTTTTTCATTTTATTTTCTCCTAATTTGCCTATACATATTAAACAATTACTAAGTTCTATTTTAATGTCATATAATTTATTATTCTAATTACAAAAGAAAACATTAATTATACAATTTTCTTCCCTAATCTTTTGATTTATTTATATTAATATCTAATTTATTTTCTTAACATTTAATTAAGAAAATAAAAAGGGATAAAAAATTATTTTACTTACTAATTTTAATATTAACTTCAATTTATTTCACTTGGTTTCATTGGTTTTTCATTATTCTTTATACTAATAATTTTACCATTTCTAACATTAATAACGGTATTAGCGACATATTGGAAGTTTGGATTATGAGTAACCATAATAATTGATGTTTTATATTGCTGATTAACATCTAATAAAATTTCTAATACCTTCCGTCCCATTTCTTCATCAAGAGCACCAGTTGGTTCATCACAAAATAAAATCGTTGGATTTTTGGCTAGTGCTCGACCAATCGAAACTCTTTGCTGTTGACCACCAGATAATTGACTTGGAAATTTATTCATATGTTCATCCATTTCAATAACTTTGAAAATATCATCAATTGTCATATTTTTATTTTTATTCTTAGCAAGGTTTTCACCAACTTCAGCATTTTCACGAGCTGTTAAATTAGTTAATAAATTATATTGTTGAAAAATAAAACCAACATTGTCTCTTCTAAATTTAGTTAAATGACTATCCTTTAATAGCGATAAATTATATCCAGCAACAAAAACATCACCAGTATTTGCCTTATCTAATCCTGAAATAATATTTAATAATGTTGTTTTACCACTACCAGAAGGGCCTAAAATAACAATAAAATCGCCTAATTTAATTTTTAAATTAACACCTTTTAATACTTCATATTCTAAATCTCCTGTTAAGTAAGATTTTTTAACATCAAATAACTCAATAACGTTAGTATTAGTATTTGGTATATTGTTAGTCATTGAGATAATTTTGCCTGCTAAAATTTCTTTTGAATGGGCTTTTGTCAATTTTTTAATTTCTTTTTGATTATCTTTAAAAACTTTTAATTTCCTTTTGTTTGCCTCAATTTCTTCTTTTGATTCTGGCTTATCATGGGAGGCATGAACTGGTGGTGGTACTGGTTTTTCTTTTTCTTTTGATACTGATTTTTTGATAAAACTAGATTTTAATTGATTTTCAGTTTTCTTTTTATTTATAGTATTTTTATCACTTTTTTTTACTTCTTGATTATTATCCTTTTTCATATTTTTTCTCCTTTTCAATCCCAAAATTTATAAACAATACACTCATTTTATCAATTACTTTATCTTATTCATATATAAGGCTTAAAAAATTTTTAACTTCCTTGTAATAACGATGTTATTGGTTTAAATTTAATTAAATATAAACCAACACCATAACCAATAACCATTATTAAAAAAACCATGGCAAATGAAGATAAAATTGTAACTGCGCTAACTGTCACATTAAAGACAATACCTGCTTTAGTTGCAATAATTAAAGTAATAATATTTCAGACAAAATAAGAAATAACAGTTCCTAAAATAAAAGCAGTTAGTAAAGCAACAACATAGGAGCCAATAATCAATCTATTAATTTCATTTACACGATAACCTAAAGATTTCATCATCGCAATAATTAATAAATTATTATCTAATATCATATTAACAATAATTACTAATACAAAAGCTACAGCAAATAAAGTTAATACTTTTGTAATATTAATAATGGTTTTAATTCCATCAAATATTTCAATCAGTAACCTTTTAACTAAATCATTAATAAAAGGTATTTTATTAATTGGTTCTAAGTTTTTTGCTAATATTTGATCTCTTGTATATTCTGCCGATGGTTGTGAAATATTTATATAATTTGCTGGAAAAATATTTGTATCTTTAGATAGTCAATGATTAAAAGAATCTGATATTGGTTGATTGCCATTAATTAATTCAATAGATGTCCGTAAATCATCAAGATTAGTATACACATTTGAAGTATCTAAATTATTTTCAATAATTCCCTTAACTTCATAAATTACCGGAGTTGTATAATTATATCAATTTGCTAACATTAAAAATCTATCATCAGTTTTATAATCATTTAAAATTGATAATGTTTTTGAAATAACAGCAGGTAAAATATAAGCCGTTGTTATTATACTTTGACTTTGATTATCAATATAAGTAACATTCTCCTTTTGTAAAATATGAGAATTATTAAAAATAGGATCTATATCACGATTCTTTGATTCTTTAAAATTAAATCAATTTTTTCAAGCCAAATTTTGATCTGCATCATTATAAAGTCCTGTTACTTTAATATTTTTTGCAAGCATTCGACCTTGATTATGTCCTTTTCATTGATTAGGAAGTCTTAAACTTATTTCAATAGTTGGATAATTACTATTATTGTAAATATTTAAACCTAAACTAATACCAGGAAAAGAATTTATTTCAGGATTAATACCAGTATTTGTTGATATATAGTTAAATACTTGATGAATATTTTGACAAATAATTTTCACTCATGATTTATCGGGTAACATTCCCTTTGGATCAATAAATTTTTCGCAATCAGATTCAGTTTTAGTATTTTGATAAAGAATATTAATTTCTTCACTACTCATAAAATAATCTTTAAAATTATTATTACTAATAGCATACTGAATTTTATTAAGTTTATCAAAACTATCAATGTGAAAATCATCAGCTTTTCATTCGTGGTATTTATTGGTACCTGCCAATTTATCTTCTGCAATATCTTTTTGTGAAATTCAATCAAAAACTTGTTTATCAATTTTTAATTTACTATCATTAGCATATGTATACATTGAAGAAGTTGAAGTATTTCATGTCACTTCTTTATTATAATAGCCATATAAATTTTTTATTTTATCATCAAATAAATCGGTAGCTGAACTTTGAAAGAGTAATAAAAAACTAACAAAAATAAAAGTAAAAAATACTAAAAATAATTTTCCAACTGATTTTAAAGTAAATGCAACTGCTAAACGTTGTTTAAATGGTCAATAACGGAAAGGATATTTTAGAATTGAAATTAATTTAGAACTTGAATTACTTGGTCTATCATAAATTAATAATAAAGGATTAACACGTAATCTTGCATCTGACTGGATATAACTAATTATTATAAAAATAATAGGAATAACTATTAAACTGACAATAAATACTATCCAACTAAAAAATAATGTTGGTAATGGCATAAAGAAACCAATATTATTTAATGCATTAAATCATATTTGCAATCCCAAACCAATACCTAAACCAATAATACTAGAAATAAATATTATTAAAAATATTAAAACTATAAAATTAATAGCAACTTGAAAATTAGTATAACCCAAAGCTTTTAATAAACCTACCTGTGGTCTTTGTAAATCAATTTCTTTTCGAACATATGACATAATAATAAAAATAATAACTAATAATACGACAAGAGTAATTGCTGTAAATAATATATTCTCCATTTTAAAAATTTCTAAAATTTGTCCCGAACGAATATCTTCACTATCAGTAGTAATAATAGAGCCGAAATTAAAACTAAAAGTTTTAATTAACAGTTCTTCTAGTTTGCCAATAAAATAACTATCATTATTTTTAACTTTTAATAAAAATATATTATTTAAGTTTGTTCTAAATGTGGAATCATTTATTAAGCTATTAAAATATTCATTTGTCATATAAACAGGGCTTGTGTTTTCGGCAGTTGGATTTGGATTTGTCGCGGTACGACTACCAGTAATTCCTCAATAAGCATAACCAAATCCAACAACTTTCAGTGGATCTTTTTTATCAATAACCATTATATTATCATTTAATTTAATATTATTAATACGTGCAAATTCAGGATTAATTACTACTTCACATGACTTAGCAGGTTTAGTACCTTTTGCAATATAAACTTCATTAATATTATTTCTTGCTAGAGAAAAATCAAAAGATTCAGATTTTACTGAAGTATAAAAGGCATTTTCTAATGAATAATAAATCTTCTTTATTGAAGTAACGTTTTCATAATCAAAAGTTTTAAAAAATAATTTAGAAAATTCATAATGTTGAAAATTATTAATTTTATTATTTTTAACTTTATTTTTTAAAATATCATTAAATAATATCGCTTGATAACTTAATCCTCAATTTAATAAATAATTTTGAAGATCTTCATGAATTGTTATTCCTGAAGAAAGTTTTGGAAAACTATTATTTCTAAGATTATTTTCTTTAATTTCATCTATTTGTTTATCAATTTCTGATCTTTGTGGATGATCTTTAAATTGATTTTTAATAACTGCTTTAATCTTTGATGTTGCAGTAGCAATATCTTTATAATTATTTAACCCTTTTAAATTAATACGATAATCATATTTACCACTATTATTTACCACTGTATAAAAACCCGATTCTGCTCGTGATGCAGTACTATAAAGTGCAGAAAGAGTAGAAATTACAATAATTAATAATATGATAATACCTAGATATTGTAATAATCTTTTTTTAATTCCTCTTAAAACATTAACAAAAAGATTACTCATTATAACTCCAAAATTCTTATACAACTTAAATATTTTTATTAATATTATTTTATCATAATAAAATAATGTAAATTACACTTAAACTGTATTAAAATAAATAATAAAGATTTTAATTCTAATATTAATTTTGTTAAAACTATTTATTTACTATTTTTTTTTATTTTTTTCTAAAATTGCAATTTTAGAAAGATCAGCAATACCAACATAAGGTAAATTTCTTAACTTTTCATCATAATCAAGTCCATATCCTACTAAAAAATGATCGGGAACTTCAAATCCATATCAATCAGCTTCAATATCAGCTACTCTTTTAGATTTTTTATCTAATAAAGTAATTATCTTTATTGATTTTGCACCAAGTTCTTGTAAATGATTACGAATTTTAAATAACGAATTACCTGAATCAATAATATCTTCAACAATTAATAGATCGCGACCTCTAACGTCATTAATAACATCAACTTTTATCTTTGGTTTACTTACTGCTTTTGTTTGTCCTAAATATGATTCTACATACATAAAATCAACCAAACAATCAATATTAAGATTTAACATAAATTGTGATAAAAAGGGTAAACAACCTTTTAATATTCCTATTAGAATAATAGGCTCTTTATTATCTTTATAGTAACTATTAACTTTGTTTGCAAGTTCAATGATTTTATTATTAATAATCTTGGTGTTTAATAATATTTTTTCTACTAATTCATGTTTTTCTAACATTGTTTTTTTCTCCTTATTATTTTATTATATTGGTTAATTTAAAAAGAAAATAAGACAAAACTTACATATTATTGAATTATTAAAGTAGTAAGTTTTTGCCTTTTATTTAGCAATTTAATTATTTTTTAGGGACAACTGATATTGTATCATTATTAGTTCCTGAATTATTATCTTCTTTCTTATCATTTTCTTCATTTTCTTCTTTAGGAGGGTTTTTACTTTCTTTTTGCATTTCAATTACTTCAACTGGTAGTTTATTATATTTATCAATATATTCAATCTGTTCAGCAGTAATTGTTTCTAAAATCATTAATGATTTAGCAATTAATTCTAATGTATCTTTATGTTTTTTAATTGTTGCTACTGCTTCAACATAACAAGCATCTAATAATTTTTTGATTTCTCCATCAATTTTAGAAGCAATATCATCAGAAAATTTATTTGCTACAAAAGGTGAATACTCATCACGTGGATTTTTAAATTGAACTAATCCTAATTCAGAAGACATTCCATATTCAGTTATCATTCTTCTAGCAATAGTGGTTGCTTTTTCTAAATCATCATGAGCACCAGTAGTAACGTTGGCACTACCAAACATAATTTCTTCTGAGGCACGTCCACCTAAATAGCCAGTAATAGTTGCTCTTAAATGCACTTTTGAATAAAACATAGTATCTTCTTTAGGAGTCATAATTGTATATCCTCCTGCTTGTCCACGTGGTATTATTGTAACCTTTTGCACTTTAGAAGCATATTCTAATTTTAAACCAATAAGAGCATGTCCTGCTTCATGATAAGATACGATTTTTTTATCTATATCAGTAATTACTCTTGAAGTTTTAGCAGGTCCACCAACAACTCTGTCAATAGCCTCATCAATTTCTACTAAACCAATAACTGTTTTATTATGACGAACAGCTAATAATGTTGCCTCATTTAATACATTTTCTAATTGTGCACCACTAAAGCCTGGTGTTCTTTCTGCTATTCTTTGAAAATTAACTTTTGGTGAAATATTTTTATTACGAGCATGTAGTCGTAAAATTGCTTCACGTTCTCTAATATCAGGTCAACTTAAAGAAATTTGACGGTCAAATCTACCTGGACGTAATAATGCTTCATCAAGGACATCAGCACGGTTAGTTGCAGCCATAATTATAACACCTAAATTAGTTTCAAATCCATCCATTTCAACTAATAATTGATTTAAAGTTTGTTCATTAGTTGCAGTTGAAGCTGAAGCACGCTTTCTTCCTACTGCATCAATTTCATCAATAAAGATAATACAAGGAGCACTTTTTTTAGCCGTAGTAAACATTTCTCGAATTCTTGAAGCTCCAACTCCAACAAATACTTCTTCAAACTCAGAACCTGAAATTGAAAAGAAAGGAACACCCGCTTCACCAGCAACAGCTTTTGCTAATAAAGTCTTACCAGTACCTGGTGGTCCTACTAATAGAACTCCTTTTGGTACTCTAGCACCCATTTGTGCATATTTTTGTGGGAATTTTAGAAAGTGAACAACTTCTTCTAACTCTAATTTTTCTTCTTTAATACCAGCAACATCGGTAAATCTAGTATCTGAGGTTCTAATTTTAGCACGACTTTTCCCCATTGAGAAAGGACTCATACCACCAGTAGCACCCATTTTATTCATTTTAGAAAATAACCAAAATGAAGCAATGATTAGCAATAATAATGGGAAGATACTAATTAAGAATTTTTGTCAGAAAGGAACTAATTCACTAACAATACTTGGATTAAATTGATATTTGCCAGTACCTTCTAAAAGAGGCTGAATATCTGTTAAAAAAAAACCACCGGTAGCAGTACCAGAAACAGTTGCTTGAAAATGTTTTATTTTACCAGCAATTTGTAAAAATCCCTGAATATAAGTAGTATTATTAAAAAACTGGATCTGAATCGAATCAAATTTAGTAACTTCATCTGTACTATTACCAGGTAATTTACCAGTAGTAAATAATTCTTTTAATTGATTTTGATCTAAATTTAAAACATTACCCTGTAAAAAATACCATAATAAAATTCCAATAAATACTAAAAAAGCAATGAATAGTGCAACAATTATTCAATTAATTTTAATTCGCGTTTGCATTATTTTTTCACCTACATTAATTTCTAATTTATTTTTTTAAATAATACCATAATATTTTAACACATACAAATTAGGTTTCTCACTAATATTGTTTTTATTTACCAATAATTTTGGAATTGCTACTACTTTTCCACTGGAATTTATGATTACTGGTCAAATAAGACGTTCACGATATGGAATTTTATTATCAATAAATAAACGATTAATCTTTTTTGTACCAAATGGTGTTTCAATTTCTTCTTCGCCATTATTAGTTTTAATTGTTAATGGAAAATCTGATTTATTAATATATAAAGCTTGAAATTCACCACTTGTCGGTTCCGTTTTAGAAATAGTAATTTCTTTAAAATTATAATTATTAATTTTAGGAATTTTATAACTAAATTGTTTTGGTTCATTTTTTTCACTAATATATGCAAAATTATATTCTTTAATAACTCATGTGTTTTCAGAAATACTAATAGTAATATTTGGTTTATTAGATTTAGTTAAAACTCTAACTATTTCCTTAATTTTAGCTTTTTTTAAGTCTAGAACTAGTTCTTCATCATATTGACTTAAAAATTCATAAATTATCATCTGTTGCAATTTAAATTCATATTTTTTGAATTCATTAATAGCAAGTACGTCATCATTAATAATGGTATTATAAATGACTTCAAGTTCATCTTTAAGTAATTCCTGTTCACTATTTAATTCTTTAATTTCACTTAACATTAAATTAATATCAAAATCAGTTAATTTATTAATTTGTTGCTGTCTAATTCGATTTCTTTCATAAATAATTAATTCATTTGTTTCATCAAATCCATATTTAATATGATATAAAGTTAAATAATCAATAATATCTTCTTTTTTTAACTCTAACATGGGACGATAAATCGATAGAGATTTATACGTTGTTTTAAATCGTAAACCATAATAAGAAACTATTGCTTTTCGCTGTTTTTGAATAAGATATGTTTCAAGTAAATCATAAATATGGTGGGCGACAACAAGATTATAAATTTGATATTTTTGAGCAATTTCATTAAAAAAACCATATCTAAGAACACGAGCTTGATCTTGAAAGTTTTGTTTTTTATTATACTCTTCTTCCTTAATACTTTTTACTTCTAAAGTTATTTTATTATTTGTACAATAATCTCGAACAATTTGTTCATCAACATTACTACTTCAACGTTTATGATAATTAACATGACAAACAACAATTTTAAATTCATTACGGACTAAATTATCTAATAAAAACATACTATCAGGACCACCTGATACAGCTATTAGATAAGGTATTTTTTTATTAAGTTTATTTAATCAATTAACGTGCATTTTTAATAACCAACCTTACACTCCATATGTTTTATATCATTTTGCTATTTCATCAACATAAGTATTATCTTTATTATGACAAATTAATGGTGGTAACACAATCATTCCTTCTTTTGCCAAAAATCCTGCTTCAATTAAAAAAACATTAGCAGCATGATTAATCTTAGGATAAACTATTTGTAACTTTTTAGGTGTAATTTGATATTTTTTTAATAAAAGTAATGTTTCATTCATTCTTTCTACACTGTTTATTATAACTAATCGTCCTTTATCTTTTAATAACCTACTTGCACTAGCAATAATTTCTTCTAAATTAATATATACCTCATGTCTTGCTGAAATTTTTAAAGGTTGTGTTTTGACTTTACTTTTATCTGATAATGGAAAAAAAGGTGGATTACATACAATTAAATCAACTTTTTCTTTTTGCGCATAAATTTTTATGTCTTCATGAATAATAGTAATTCTGTTTTCTAAATCATTAAGTTTTACATTTTCCAAAGCAATATCGACTGCTGATTTTTGAATTTCAATACCAATTATTTTTCCTTGGAATTTTGTTGCTAAAATTATTGGAATAGCAGCATTATTAGTACCAAAATCAATTATTACCTTAGTACTAGGTTTTATTTTAATAAAATTACTTAATAAGATAGTATATAAGGAAACACAAAACATATCTTTTCTTTGAATCAGTTTTATTTTTTTATCATTTTGATTTAAAATCAAAATTTTTTTTCCATTATTCATAACTAAATCTCACTTACCTTAATAAGAAAAGAATTTACTAATAAACTTAAATTAACATTCAATTTTAATTTATTAACTATTAATGTACCTTGCTCTAAAATATAAGCTATTCTTTTTTCATTATTAGTTTTTCATAAATTTACTAAATTTTCAATAATAAAATTATTAAAATCATATTTTTGAAATAAAACAAAAAATAACTTATTAAAAGTAACTAGATTGAAAAAATTAAAAAAATAAATAATTTCATCTTTTAAATTAGTTATTATTTTACTTAAAAGTTGATTATTATTTTTTTCATTATTATCATTAATAATAAATTGTTTAATAATTTCAATATAATTTTTTAATTTAAGTTTATTAGATTCATCTAGTAAAAAAGGAGAATTGGAAAATATTTTTAACATTAATAATTGTTGATCATTATAACAATTACTAAAAGTTTCATTGCTTGTTTGTGAACAATTTATTAACTGACAACGCGATTTAATAGTGGGAAGTATTTCACTAATATTAGTAGTAGTAAAAATTACATAAATATTATCAGATAATTCTTCTAAAGCTTTAAGCATAACGTTAGCAGCTGCAACTGAAGAAAATTCAATTTGATTTATTAAATAAATTTTAATAGCATTACTCTCTAAATTTGTTTTAGAAAAATCATTGATAATTTCTAAACTAATATCTTTATTCATAATATTATTTTTAGCAAAATCATATCTTTTAAACTCAAAATAACTATTATTTTTAATTTTAAAGCAATTTTGACACATATTTTCTTCATCACATTTTTTTAATTTTACATTATTTTTATTTTTACAAACAATTTTTTTTATTAACTTATTACTAATATTATTATTTAATATTTTATTTTTTGAATATAACAAAATTACTTGTGGAATATTTTTCATCTCAAGCATAGAAAAATCTGCTATTTTTTCATTTTCAAATAAAATTATGTTGTTTGCCACCATTAGAGCCTCTAATTTTAAACTTTTTTTTCTTCAATTAAATTCATAATTAATTCATAAACACTATTGAAAACTTTTTTTTCTGATAAATTAGCATTTACTATATGAATGCGATTTGTATTATTAATGGCAATTTTTTGATAACCATCATATACTTTTTGATGAAATTCAATTGTTTCTTTGTCTAATCTATTTAATGTTTCATTTTTTCTTAATAATATTCGCTTTAGACCAATTTCTGGTTTAATGTCAAATAAAATTGTTAAATCAGGCTGATAATTTTCAAAAATAAGTTTTTGAATAGTATTTATTTTGTCAATATCCAAACTTCTAGCATAGCCTTGATATGCTAAAGTTGAATCAGAAAAACGATCAGAAATAATGATTTTATTACTATCTTTATTTGGGATGACCTTTTCTACTAAATGTTGTCTTCTGGCAGAAATATAAAGTAAAACTTCCGTTCATGGGTCCATCAGTGTATTTTCTTTATTCAAAATAACTTGTCTTATTTGTTCAGAAATTTCACTGCCACCTGGTTCTCTTGTAATAACAACATCAAAACCATCTTGTTTTAATTGTTCTTTAATCATCTTTAAAACTGTAGTTTTACCTGCACCTTCTGGTCCTTCAAAGGTAATAAATAACATTTTTCTACCTCTTTCTATGCTAAAATTACAAAATTATCTAAAATTTACCAGCAATATTTTTTTCTTTTTCATCTATTTGTTTTAATGCTTTATTTAGTTCTGTTTGTAACATATCATTAATACTTGAATAATCATTTTCAGCTTCTTTTAATAGTCCTTCAATATTAATTGAAACTAATCTACGCCCTCCTGTTATAATAATTTTAACTAAGCCATCAATATCAGAAAAAGTAAACTCTTCTTTTTTAAATTTTGTCAATTTTCCTTGAATTGCTTGTGCTTGTGCTAACATTCTTTTCATATCCATATTTTTCACCTCATATTTTTTATATTTCTTCAATCTCAGTAAATATTTTTTTAACAAAATTTAAAGTAGGATCTTTATCTAAATTGGTAAATGAATCAATTATTGGTTTTGATATTAAAATATCTACTGGTTTTGGTAACATTTCCTTTACTAGTAATTCTTGATATTTTTCTCTAGTTTCTTGTCACTGCTTTTTATCAAGTGCATAAATCATATATTCATTCTCCAATAACATATTTAAAAAATTTCTATGTTCTTTACTCAAGAAACTTTGATTTATTAGATTTGATTGAATAATATTTTTAGTAATAATAATAATGCCATTACTAGAAGCTGCTGCAATAATAGTATTTATATAAACTTTAGTTATATTTCTAAATTTATTATCATTGATAAATTTAGAAATATTTTTTCACTTTTCACTAACTACTTTTCTAATGTTCTTATCAGCTTGTAAAATTAAATTAATGGCTTTATCAATTATCTCATTATTTTTTGGATTTTTCACAGTTGCTATATCAAAAACTTGTTTTTCTTTAATAAAATTTTTATTTTCTGCTTTAACTATTGAATTTAAGTTCTCAATATTATTTTCGATATTTGTTTTTTTCAAAATTTTTGTTATTTCGTTTTTTTCATTTAAATTTTTGTTAACATTTTCCATATTGATAATAGATATTTCTATTTTTTCTTCGTAATTTAATAGATACTTATTTTCAAAAGTTTTAATTAAATTTAGTATTTTTAATATTAATATTGGTTTTAAATCATCAATATCATCGTGATTTAAAATTTCATTAAATGAATTTAAAATTAACAGTAAATCAGATTTTATTACTTCAGAAAAAATATTTACTTGTTGCATATTTATAATTTTAAGTAATTCTGTTTTTTTAGTAAGAGCATAAATCAATATTTCTTCAAGAATATAAATAAAATCAATAATATTTTTTTTATATTGAATAGTATATTCATCAAATAATGTTAATTGTTTTATTACTTCCTCAATATTGCAATTAAAGATATTAATTAAAAATAATATCTTATTTTTAGTAGATAATACAGAAAATATTTTTTCAACACTTTTCAGTGTTATATTATTAGCATAATTAAATGTTTTTTCTAAATAATTTAAACCATCGCGTAACGACCCTTCACTCAATACTGCTAATTCATCTATTGCTTCAATTTCAAAATTAATTTTTTCTTTAACTAAAATATCAATAAAGTGTTTTTTGGTTTCATTTATATTAATTTTCTTAAACTCAAATCATAAACAACGTGAAATTATAGTTGGAATTACTTTATATGGTTCAGTTGTAGCCAAAATAAAAATAATATGATGAGGTGGTTCTTCTAAAGTTTTTAATAATGCATTAAAAGCAGAAGTTGTTAACATATGAACTTCATCAATAATATAAATTTTATATTTAAAATTCATAGGTAATAAATTAATATTATCTCTAATCTTCCTTATTTCATCAACACCATTATTTGAAGCACCATCAATTTCTAAAATATCTATACAATTATTTGAGTTAATGTCTATACAATTTTTACAAACATTACATGCGTCGCTGTCAATATTATTTTGACAATTTATTGCTTTAGCAAATATTTTAGCCGTTGATGTTTTTCCTGTTCCTTTTGATCCTGAAAATAAATAAGCATGATTAAAATTATTATTTAAAATAGAATTTTTTAATATTCTTATAATATTTTCTTGACTAATTATTTCTGAAAAAGAATTTGGTCGATATTTTCTATAAAAAGATTTGTGTTTCATTTAAATCACCTATATTTATCCTAACAATTTTTAATAAAATTTGTTATAAAAACAATCGCTATAAATTACGAATTTTTCCAAAAAAAATTTGTAACATCTTTTTACTATCTAAATTTAAACAATAAGTATATTCACTACGATGATTAAATCTTTTATCTAACGTTAAATTATAAAGTGATTCAACACACCCAAATTTATTATCTTTTAGAGCAAAAACAATATGTTTTATCCTTGTTTGTAATAAGGCACCGACACACATTAGGCATGGCTCTAATGTCGTATAAATAGTACAATTTAATAGTCGTCAATTATTAATCTTTTTACATGCTTTCTTTATTGCAATAATTTCTGCATGTTGAGTTGGATCTTGATCTTTTTCTTTTTTATTAAATCCTCTACCAATGATATTGTCATTTTCATCAACAATAATGGCACCAATTGGAACATCACCATTATTAGAAGCTTTTTTAGCAAATTTTAATGCAATTTCCATATAATTTTGTTTTTTCATATAAAACCTCTTACTTTATTTATTTTAAAAATAAAACCACCGCACACAATCCTAATCCTTATGGCTGCTACTTTTCAGTCCTGACCCGGTTCGAATGTAATTGTTGCAGTGGCATTACTAATTATAACAATTTTTTTTAGAAAATTATATTTTTTTAGAAAATTTTATAATGTTTCACGTGAAACATTATAAATTAAATAGTTTTTAAATTATTCATGTAAGGTTGTAAAACAATAGGTATATTTACAACATTCTTTTCTTCAACATAAAAATTTTCTAAAATTGCTGCAACAACTCTATCAATAGCCAATCCCGATCCATTTAAGGTATGAGGAACTATTTTTTTATTTTCATGACTAACTCTGGTTTCCATTCTTCTTGCTTGAAAATCTTCACAATTACTACATGAAGAAACTTCACGATAACACATTTGCGAAGGTAATCATAATTCCAAATCATAAGTTTTAGTTGCACTAAAACCAATATCACCACTACATAAGTTAATAACTCGATAAGGAATATCTAACTTTTGTAAAATTGATTCAGCATTTTTAGTAAGTTCTTCAAGAGCATCATAGGACCTTTCAGGAGCAACAATCTGAACTAATTCTACTTTATTAAATTGATGTAATCTAATTATTCCTCTTGTATCTCTACCTGCCGATCCAACTTCTGAACGAAAACATGGTGTATAAGCACACATTTTTATTGGTAGAGCAGAAAAATTAATAATTTCATTACGATAGATATTAGTTAAAGGAACCTCTGCTGTTGGAATTAAATATTGATTATTATTTAATTGAAATAAATCATCTTTAAATTTAGGCAATTGTCCTGTACCAAATAAATTTTCTTTATTAACAATTAATGGTGGTAAAAATTCAGAGTAGTCATTTTTTAAATGACAATCAATCATAAAATTCATTAATGCTCTAACTAATAAAGCTCCTTTATTTTTGTACATAATAAACCTAGTACCACTTAATTTAGTTGCTTTTGAAAAATCAATTATATTTAATTTTTCAGCAATTTCTCAATGTGGGATACTAGTTTTTTTAGTAACTTTTCCCCATTTTCTAATTTCTTGATTATCAGTTTCATCTTTTCCATTTGGAACGGAAGTATGTGGTATATTAGGTATTATTGATTGTAATCCATATATTTTTTTTTCTAATTCTTCAATTTTTAAATTATTACTTATAATTTTTTTTTTAAAAATAACCATATCAGCTTTAATATTTTTAATTTCATCATTTTTTTTATTTTTTACTAATTCACCAATTCACTTAGATTGTTTATTTCTTTCTTCTTCTAATTTTTGATTTTTTGTTTTTAAAGTTCTTATTTTCAAATCTAAATTAAAAATTTCTTTAATTTCTTTTTGATAATTTTGACCTCTTGTTGCTATTTTACTAATAGTTTTTTCTAAATTATTACGTATTCTTTCTATATCAATCACTTTAACACCTCTTAATTAATCAATGAAGATAATTTTTTCTTTAGTTATTGGTATTGTCATAATTGACGAAATGGCATCATCTTCAGTTTTAAATCTAAGTAATTTAACACCAATAGTATTTCTACTAGTAGTTCTTATATCTTCTAAAGAAAATCTAATAACTGTACCTTTTAAAGTAATTATTAATAATTCATTACTATTACTAATATTATTTATTGAATTTATTCCGATTAATTTTCCAGTTTTTTCAGTTAATTTCATAGAAATTACACCTTTACCACCACGATTTGATAAACGATATTCTTCAAATGTTGATATTTTTCCATAACCTTTATCACTAATGGACATAACTAAATTACCGTTTTGATTAGAACACATTCCAATGACATGAGTACCTTTTGTATCTATTCCTTTAACTCCACTAGCTATTCTTGACATTATTCGAACTTGATTTTCATTAATTCTAACTGCTCGTCCATTAGCTACTGCAATAATGATTTCATCATTACCTGTAGTTTTTAGTACATCTACTAATTGATCATTTGCACGTAATTTAATAGCTATTTTACCATTTTGATAAATAGATTTGAACTGTTCTAAAGATGAGCGCTTAATAATTCCTTTTTTTGTAACAAAGAATAAATTAGCATTTACATCATAATCATCTGATATCGCAATTATTGTTTTAATATCTTCATTTTTTTCTGTTGCTATTAAATTAACAATTGGTGTTCCCTTTGCTACTCTTGAATAATTAGGAACTTTATGTGCACGAATGCGATAAACTTTTCCTTTATTACTAAATATTAATAAATCAGAATGAGTTGACGTAATTAATATTTTATCAATATCATCAGTATTAATATCAGTGCCACCAGCACCCTTAATGCCGACACCACCACGATTTTGAGTTCGATATGTATCTAAAGGTAAACGTTTAATATAACCACTTTTTGAAAGTGTTATCACTACTTGTTCTTCTTTAATTAAAGCTTCATCAATAATTTCACCTTCATAATTTTCGATAATTTCAGTTCTTCTATCATCACCATAATTTTCTTTAATTGTTATTAATTGTGAAATCATTAATTCTATTTGTTTAGAAGGCTCATTAATTAAAGTTTTTAAACGAATAATTTCTTCATTAATAAATGTTAATTCATTATTTAATTTTTCTTGTTCTAAATCTGTTAAACGTTGTAATTTCATTTCTAAAATAGCCTTAGCTTGTTTTTCTGAAAATTCAAATTTATTTTGTAAATTAGTTAATGCTTCTTCTGATTTCTTTGATTCTTTAATTATTTTAATAATTTCATTAATATTTTTTAATGCTTTAACAAGCCCAAAAATAATATGAAATTGATGTTCATATTTATTTAATTCAAAATTAGATTTATTAAAAATAATTTTAATTTGATGATCAATATAAATCTCAATCATTTCTTTCAAATTCATTACTTTTGGTTCTTTATTATGTAATGCTAATAAATTTATTGTGAATGTTGTTTGTAATGAAGTAAATTTATATAATTGATTTAAAATAAGTCCAGCATAATCAATATTTTTAATTTCTAGTACTAATCTTATTCCCTCACGATTAGATTCATCTCGTAAATCAGTTATATAATTTACTTTTTTTTCTTGAATTGCTTTAACAATATTATTTATTAAATTAGTTTTATTACTTTGATAAGGTATTTCTTCAACAATAATTGCAGGTTTACCATTTGGTAATTTTTCAATTTTAGTTTTACTGCGAACTGTTATTGTTGATCTGCCATTTAAATAGGCATTTTTAAATGAATTTACGCCTAAAATCATTGCTCCTGTTGGAAAATCAGGCCCTTTAACAATATCTAATATTTCCATAATATCACATTCAGGATTTTGAGCTACAAAAATAATTGCATCAACTATTTCTCGCAAATTATGTGGTGGAATACTTGTTGCCATTCCAACGGCAATACCTGTTGTTCCATTGACTAGTAAATTTGGAAAATAAGCTGGTAAAACACTAGGCTCTTTTTCAGCACCATCATAATTTTCAACAAAAGTAACTGTATTTTTATTTAAATCTTTAACTAATTCACCTGCTATTTTACTCATTCTAACTTCAGTATAACGCATAGCAGCAGCACTGTCACCATCAATTGAACCAAAATTACCCTGACCATCGGCTAAAGGATAACGATAATTAAACTCTTGTGCCATCCTTACCATTGTTTCATAAACTGCAATATCACCATGAGGATGAAATTTACCAATACATTCTCCAACAATACGAGCTGCTTTTTTATAAGGTTTATCATGTGTCATTCCTAAAATTGCTAAAGAATATAAAATCCGACGATGTACTGGTTTCAATCCGTCTCTTGCATCTGGTAAAGCTCTTGAAACAATAACTGACATTGAATATTCTAAAAAACTAGTTCTCATTTCATCAGATATATTGCGAACATATTTTTTATGTATAAAAGATTCATTTTTTTTTACTATTTCACTCATATATAAACTCCTAATTTTATTTTATTAACTTTTTTAAGCATCGATATTTTTTACATATTTAGCATTTTCTTGAATAAATTCTTTTCGTGGAAATACATCTTTACCCATTAAAATTGAAAATGTTTCATCTGCTTCTGAGGCATCATCAATACTTACTTGTAATAAAATTCTATGTTTTGGATCCATAGTTGTTTCTCATAACTGTGTAGCATTCATTTCTCCTAAACCTTTATAACGTTGAATATTAAAATTAGTTCCATGAAAATTTTCTTTAATTTCTTGTAATTCTTGCTCATTATATGCATATTTAACAAACTTACCACTATAAAATTTGTATAAAGGAGGTTGTGCTATATATATATACCCTGCATCAATTAAAGGACGCATATAACGATAAAAAAATGTCAATAATAATGTTTTAATATGGGAACCATCAACATCAGCATCAGTCATAATAATAATTTTATGATAACGTAATTTAGCAATATTAAATTCTTTGCCAACACCACAACCAAAAGAGATAATAAGATTGTTTATTTCTTCATCAGAAAAGACTTTTAAAAGTCGTGCTTTTTCAACATTAATTATTTTTCCTCTTAATGGAAGAATTGCTTGAATTTCCCTACTTCTTCCTAATTTTGCAGTACCACCAGCTGATTCACCCTCAACAAGAAAAACTTCTGTTTTAGTTGGATTTTTAGAAGAACAATCTGCTAATTTACCAGGTAAATTAGAAAATTGTAAAGGATTTTTTCTTGAAGTTATAACATTTTCACGTGCTTTTTTAGAAGCTAAACGTGCACTTACTGATAAAATAACTTTATTAATAATAATTTTTGCTTCAGTAGGATTTTCCATTAAAAACTTAATAATTATTTTTCCAGTTATATTAGAAACAACTTTTCTAACTTCAGAATTACCAAGTTTAGTTTTAGTTTGACCTTCATATTGAGGATTAGGGTGTTGAATCGAAATAATTGCTAAAATTCCTTCTTTAACATCATCACTAGTAAATGTTTCATCATTACTTTTTAAAAGATTATTTTTTCGCGCATAAGAATTTAATTCTCTTGTTAATGCTAAACGAAAACCATCTTCATGTGTTCCACCTTCAGGGGTGTTAATATTATTACAAAATGAAAATATTTGTGATTCTTCACTTTCATTATATTGAAAAGCTATTTCTGTATTTATACTATTAACTTCAAATTCACCATAAATAATTTCATGTTTTAAAGGTTCAAATTTATGATTTAAAAAAGATACATATTCTTTAATACCACCTTCATAGCAAAATACTTCTTCTTTATTTTCACGTTCATCAATAACTTCAATCGTTAAACCTTTATTTAAAAAAGCAAGTTGTCTTAACCTTGTTTTAATTATTATAAAACTAAAATTTACAGTTTCAGTAAAAATAGTTTCATCAGGTTTAAATAAAACAGTTGTTCCTTGTTTTTCAGTTTGTCCAGTAATTGCTAATGGTAACTCTGGTTTACCACCTTCAATATATCTTTGAAAAAAAATATTACCATCACGATAAACAGTAACTTCTAAATATTTACTTAAAGCATTAACTACCGAGGCACCGACACCATGAAGTCCTCCTGATACTTTATAAGAATCATTATCAAATTTTCCACCAGCATGTAATGTAGTAAAAACTGTTTCTACTGTTGAAATATTAGTTTTTGGATGTATATCAGTTGGAATACCTCGACCATTATCTTTTACCATTATTTCATTGTTTTTAGTAATAATCACAGAAATTTTTGTACAAAAACCAGCAATAACTTCATCAACAGCATTATCAACTACTTCTCAAACTAAATGATGTAATCCTCTTTCTGCAGTGGAACCAATATACATTCCAGGTCTTTTTCTAACTGCTTCTAATCCTTCCAAAACTTGAATTGAGCTAGCATTATAATCATTTGGAGTTTTTATACTCACTATTTTCACTCTCTTTCATTATTAAATTAATGAAAATATTTAAAACTTCAAAAATAATTCAAAAAAAACCTTTTTTTCTTTTTAAGATAAACGTATTATTTTACATTTTTTTATATATTCACGTATAAATTATACATTTTTTTTGATTTTAAAACAACTTATTTTTTTTAAAACTAATCTAAAAAAGGTTACTAAAAAGTAACATATTGTTTATTATATTATAAAAAAGTGATTATAAAAGTCCTTTTTTTTACATTGTGATAATATTTAAATTTTATATAAAATTTAAAATCACTTTAAAAAATATTATAAATATTTTTCAATCAATTTAATAATATGCTTTGCCATTTGTTGATGAAATCATATTCCTGGATGAAATTCATCAAAATAAAAGTATTTATTTATATTATTTTCATTAACTCCTGAATTAAAAACTGGTTTATAAGAATAACTTGTTCCCTTAGAAACCATCATAGATTTTGTGGCACTAGTTTCGACATTACCATCAACAACATTATTTTTAAATTCAATCATATCATTTGCTAGTTCTTCTGAAAGAAAATAAGGAATAATAATATTTTTATATCTTTTTTTCATTTCTGTTATCATTTGTTTTCAATCTTTTTGAAATTTATTACATACTTCATGTGCTATTTTGATTTTTTCTTGATTATTACGTAATATTTTTTTAATTTTTGGTGTTAATGTTAAATTTGGAACATCACTAATAATTATTTTCTTTGCACCATTTTTAATCAATAAATTTATTGCTTTTTTTTCTTCAATTAATATATTATTAATTTTATTTCTAATAAATGTTTCATTTGTTTTAGTCATTAAATTACCAATATCATTAGCACCTATTTCTATTCAAATTACATCCTTTTTCTGTAATTGATGTTGTGATAATAACATTTGAGTTTGATGAGATAAATCAAAAGTTTTATTAATATTTAATTTACTATCACTACTATCAGCAACTTCACCTCCATAAGCATAATTATTTCCAAAATTTTGATATACTTTGCCATTAAGATTAAATAATCATCCTGGTTTAAAATTAATTTTAAATTTTTCAGCAATTAATTGTGAAGCAACTTTACCATTACTTCAAGAATTTTTATAGTAAGGTTTTTCTAATTGAAAATGTTTAAATTTACTACTATTATCATTTATTAAATATTGATTTTGGCCAAAAGTTCCTGCCCCAATATCTGACAAGCTATCACCTAAAACATAAAATTCATTAATAGCATTTTGTTCATTTTTACAAGCAATTATATTTAAATTAGTAACAATTAAAATAGTAAATATACTAGCTAAACGTAATGTTTTTTTCATTTTTTTTCCTTTTCTTAATTTAGTTATTTTTTTCTCCAATTGGTAATACTAATTGTAATAAACCAATTTCTTCTTCACTTTCAATAATTGTATATTTTTTTGGTCAAGAAATGTTTAAAATTATTTTTTTACATTTATTAAAAGATTTTAAAGCATTAATAATTAATTTTGAATTAAATACTACTTTTATTTTCTCTTTTGAATTTTTAGATTTTACGATATTAAATTTTTTAAATTGTTCAATCACTTCTCCTATACTATCATTATTAGATAAACAATTGATTTTAAAATCATTCTTTTCTGTATTAATTAAAAATTCAATCATGGGAGAAGTATCTCTTTTTGCTAAAATTATTGATAATTCAATAATTTTTAAAAACTCTTTAACATTATTAATTTCAATAATATTTTTTTCTTTTTCAATAATATCTTTAATAAGATTATCAATATTTGGATAAATACCTTTAATCATTCTTATTTGAAATAAAAAATTTTCAATTTCAATAATTAAATTATAATCATTTTCAAAATAAAAATTTATATCTGAATTTAAATCGTTAGTTATTTTATCAATTTCATTTAATAAATGAACCGGAATATTAAACTCTTTATTCTCAAATTCTAATTTTTCAATAAAAGGAAATCATTTTCTTGCTAAAGAGTAGCCATCAGTTGCAGTAATAAATAACTTTTGATTATTAAATTTAAAATTAATGCCACTTAATACTGGTTTATTATTATTTGTATTTGTTGCAAAAGCAATTTGTTCATTTACATTTTGTAGTAAACTTTTTTTAAAAGAAATTTTATTTTTAATATTTTTATTAAAATTAATTTTTGGAAATTTTTCAATTGTCAAGGTACTTAGTTTAAAAATAAAGTCATTATTATCATTTTTAAAATTACTAATAATTAAATTATTGATTTTAAGTTCAAATAAAATTCATTCATCTTCTAGTTTACTAAAAATATCATACATAATTTTAGAATTAATTAATACTGTTCCAACATTTAATATTTTTAAATATTTTTCATTATTAATGATTTCATATTTTATTGATAAATTCCCGTTGGATGCAGTTAAAATTATTTTATTTTTTTCAACTTTTAATAAGAAACAAGATAATTCTTCATTATTAGTAGAAGTTGTTATTTTAAAAATTTTTTTAATTATTTTAAATAATATAGAACTTTTAATTTCAATTTTCATAGATATCTCCTGTTTTTAAAACATTACTAATTAATTATATCTATTATATTTATTATTTACTATTATTTATTTAGTTATTAATAATAATAAGGTGTGGAATAATGTGAATAATTATTTTTACCTTATAGAATAAAGTAAAAATAAGGTTTCTATATGTTATTAACACATGATTAAAAATGTGGATTAATTGTGTTTTAAACATTCATGTGATAATCTTTCAATATTTTTTTTAAACTCATAATTAGTTTCAATATTTTTTTTAACTTTATTACAAGCACTCATTACTGTCGTATGATCTTTACCTCCAAATTCATAACCAATTTTTGTATATGATTCATTTAACAGCGTTTTTATTAAGTACATTGTTATATGACGTGCTGTTGTTATTGTTTTAACTCTAGAAGTACTAACTAATAATTTAATTGGAATATTATAATATTCAGCAACAATTGTTTTAATTTTTTTAATAGTTAATTTTTCTTTTAATGAAGTATTTGTCATTTTAAAAGCTTTCATCACATCTTCAAGTGTTATTAAATGATTAGGTTTTATGTATAAAATACTATAAAAAATTAATCTATTTAATGCTCCTTCTAATTTTCTAACGTCACTATTAAAATTTAAAGCAATAAAATTTAAGGACTCTTCAGTAAAAATACTTGGATCATAATTTAAAGATTTAATTTTCTCTTTTAAAATAATTAATGAAGTTTCAAAATCTGGTGAATCAATACCAACACTTAGACCACTTTGAAATCTTGAAACATTTCTTTCTTCAAATCCATATAAATCATCAGGATGTTTATCTGATGTAATAACAATTTGTTTTTCTTTGTTAACAAAACTATTAAATATATGAAAAAAAATTTCATTAGTTTTATTACGATTAGCTAAAAATTGAATATCATCAACAAGAAGAACATCATATTGGTTAAATGAATCTTTAAATTTTTCAATGTCATTAATATTTTGTCTAATAATTTCTGGTACCATACGACCAAATTCTTCAGAAGATAAATAAAGAACTTTTTTTTGATTATTATATTTTGTTAATATTTCGTTTTCAATGGCATGAAGTAAATGGGTTTTTCCTAATCCAGAATTACCATAAATAAATAAAGGATTTCAATATTTACCAAGTTCTATAGTAATAGAAAATGCTGCTTGATAAGCATCATTGTTTGATTCTCCTTTAATAAAATTATTAAATTGAAATTGTTTTTTATTTTGTTGTAGTTTATTAAATTTAATAAAATCTTTTTCTACATATATTTTTTGTTTTTTTACTTCGCTAAGTTCTAAAAATTCAACTTGAAGATTTTGTTGAATAATTCTTTCTAAAATTTCTTTAATTTTAAATGATAAGTTTTTAGTTAAAATTTCTTTTGCAAATAATGAGTCAACAATGATTAAACATTTATTTTCAAAAATATCATAAATATAAGTATTTTTAATATAATTATTAAAAATACTTGGATCAATCATTTCATCATATTGAAGAAAGTTTCTTACCTTATTTCAAATATTTTGAAAATTTTCTCTTTTATTATTAATGTTATTCATTTTAAAAACCTCTTTAATTAATATAATTAATGTGGATAAATTGTGGATTAATGTTGATAACTTATTTATAACTATAATCTGTATTATACTTTTAATTAAAAAAATAAAAAAATAATATTTATTATTTAATATTATAAATCATTTATTTTTTTGTTAAACTAATATTGTTTTTATTAAAAAATAAAAAGAATAATTTGTTAAGATATTAATATTATGTTAGAATACTTTTAATGATTTTTTATTAAGAATTCTAAAAAGGAGAAAAAAATGAAACCGACATATCAACCAAGTAAGAAAAAACATCAAAAAGTTCATGGTTTTTTTGCACGAATAAGTTCTGCAAAAGGAATTAATATTATTAAAAGAAGACATCAAAAAGGACGAAAAAAGCTAACAGTGTAGTTTTAAAAAAATAAGGTGAATAAAATATGGACAAAAAATACCGCCTTTTGAAAAATCATCATTTTAAATATTTAATTAGTGAAGGAAAAAATATTTCAAATGGTCAATTTTTTATCTATTATATGAATAGAGAAGATTTTGGAACTATACGAGTTGGTGTATCTGTAGGAAAAAAACTAGTTTGTTTTGCTTTTGCTCGTAATAAAATTAAACGTCAAGTACGAGCAATGTTATCAGATATTAAAAAAGATTGAGCAGTAGATATTGTAGTTATGGTTAGAAAGAAATATTTATCTAATACATATGAAGAAAATCTTAGTTCTTTATTACATCTTTTAATGAAAATTCCATTATAGGAGAGTATATTTAATGCAATATAAAAAGTTTTTATTTCCTGAACAACAGAAAAAAAACATTTGATTAAAGTTAACATGAAAATGAATCAAAATTGTTTTAGGAACTTTTTTGTTGATGTCAACCCTTTGGGGGTGTGGTCAAACTATTGGTGATCCTAATGTTCAAACTGGTGCAGCTCTTTCACCTTATGATTTTAAAACTTATAATGTAGCAGCTGTTTTTTTTGAATTACTAATTGGTAATAATGATGTAGCAAAAAATCATATTTTTCATTTTAATAATGGTAGTATTTATGAATATGGATTTACGGGTATTAGAACATGAAGTGAAGCATGAACACAAACTAAATCGCCATTCTTTGGAATGTTTGTTTATCCAATTGCCTGAATTTTAGTTAATATTTCAGCTGGTTTAAGTGGTGGAATTGATGTAAATGGAAAGTATTGATCTGTTAGTGTTATATTTGCCATTATTTTTACAACGTTAATTATTAAAATTATTACATTAGTATTCACTTTTAGAGCTCAACAAAATCAAGAAAAAATGCAATCGGTTCAAATGAAAACTGCTGAGATTCAAGTTAAATATAAACATTCTCGTGATCCAAGTGCAAAACAAAAACAACAAATGGAATTAATGGCGATTTATAAAAAAGAAGGAATAAATCCAATGGCTGCTTTCATTCCAATGTTTTTATCACTTCCATTTTTAACAGCTATGTTTACTGTTATGAAATCAACTAATTTATTAAAAAACACTGTTGTTGGTGCTATTAGTTTAGTTGAACAGCCATGGTCTATGATTACTAGTGGACACTTCATGTATTTAATAATTATTGTTATTTATATTCCAACACAATTAGTTTCTATGTTGTTACCAATGTTTTTAAATCGTTCACGACAAAAAATTAAAACTAAAGAATCAAAGACTGCATTAAAAAAACAAATTATTATTCAAAGTGTTATGATTTTTATGTTTATATTTTATGTGTGTGTTGCTCCTTCAGGATTGGGTATTTATTGAATTATTTCAGGAATATTGCAAATATTTCAAACTCTTGGTTTTCATTATTATAATAAACATAAGCGAAATTGTTATAAAAAAAATGGTAACATTAAAACACCATTTTCAAATAAAGTTAAAAAAATATTTGTGAAATCTGAAATAGTACATCCTAAAAAAATTAAATAATTTATATATTTAAAAGCATAATTTTTTTAAAATATTAAATTATAAAAAGATAAAAAATGTTTCAATTTGAATTAATGTCTAATGTCAAAGAAAGATTATCCATGAAATATTTAAGAAATAAGAGAATATTAACTTTTCTGAAGTAAGTATCATGTTAATAATCAAGTTAGAAAATTAGAACAGTCTAGAATCTTGAATTTTAGACTGTTTGCGATCTAAATTAGCATAGAAAAGAGGAAAAAAATGTTAAATGATACTATTACTGCTATTGCTACTGCTCCTTTAAATCAAGCAATAAGTATTATTAGAATTTCAGGAAAATTTACATATGAGTTGTTAAATAAAGTTTTTGATAAAGATATTTTAAAACAAAAAGGTCATACTTTAGTTACAGGATATATTATTGATCATAATAAAAATAAAATTGATCAAGTTGTTTTAGCATGTTATCGTGCTCCAAAATCATTTACCGGTGAGGATACAATTGAAATTAATTGTCATGGTGGAGTATTAATAACACAAAAAATATTACAATTATTATTATCAATAGGTATGAGATTGGCAGCAAGAGGAGAATTTACAAGAAGAGCTTATTTAAATAATAAAGTTGATTTAATTGAAGCAGAAGCTATTAATGATTTGATTATGGCTGAGAATAATACTGTTTTAAAAACTGCTATTAATAGTTTAAGTGGTAAAACAAGAAAATTAATTGATGAATTATCTTCTGAATTGTTAAGTTTAATTGCTAATATAACAGTTAATATTGACTATCCTGAATATGATGGTATTGAAGAAAAAACAATTAATAATGTTATGCCATTAGTTGAAAAATTTTTAAATAAAATAGAAATTATTAAAGAACATAGTAAAATTATTAAAACAATAAAAGAAGGAATTAATACAGTTATTATTGGAAAACCTAATGTTGGTAAATCCTCTTTATTAAATGCACTTTTAAATGAAGATAAAGCTATTGTTTCAAATGAAGAGGGAACAACAAGAGATTTAGTTGAGGGTAAAATTAACTTAGGTGATATTAGTTTAAATTTGATTGATACAGCTGGTATCCGTCATACTTCAAATGATATTGAAAAAGCAGGTATTGATAAATCACATCGTGCTCTAAATGAAGCCGATTTAATAATATTAGTACTTGACAGTTCAAAGGATTTAACTAATGAAGATATTAAATTATTGGAAAAAATAAAATCTAAAAATTATCTTATTGCTATTAATAAATCAGATTTAGGGTTAAAATTAAAATTAGACATTAAATATAATCTTAATGTGGTGAAAGTTAGCGCAATAATGAGTGAAATTGATAATTTAATTTTAGCTATAAAAAATAAAATTATCACTACTAAAATTAATTTTGATAAAGAATTACTTTTTGCAAATACAAGACAATTAGCATATTTAGATGAAATTGAATTTAGTATTAGAGATGCATTAGTAGACTTAAAAAAGAATATTTCAATAGATTTAATTATTGTTCACTTGCAAACTGCATGAAATAAGATTTTAGAAATGCAAGGTAAAAAATTTGAAACCAATTTATTAGATGAAATTTTTAAAAGATTTTGTTTAGGAAAATAAAAAGAAAGGTAAATAATATGGCTAATAATGGAATTTTTGATACTCACTGTCATTTAATGTCAAAACATTATGATGAATTAGAAATATTAAAATTATTAACCGATGCTTATTCAGCCGGAGATAGCATTGGTAGTATTTGTAATGTTGGTTTTAATTTAAAAACCAGCAAACAAGCTGTCAGTCAAATTTATGAATTTGAAAGTGAAGATAAAATACCTAATCTTTATGCAGCTGTAGGTATTCATCCAACAGAAGTTAATAATTGTGATGATAATACTATCTCAGAATTAAAAAAATTAATAGCAACTGGTAAGGTTATCGCTATTGGCGAAATTGGATTAGATTATTATCATGAATTTACCGAGCCACAGTTACAAAAAAAATGATTTATTGAACAATTAAAATTAGCTAAAGAACACAAATTACCTGTATTATTACATATTCGTAATGCTTTTGATGATGCTTTTGAAATTATTGAAAAAGAAAATATTACTAATGGTGTTCTTCACTGCTTTACTGGAACAAAAGTAATAGCTGAAAAATTTATCAAACAAGGATTTTATATTTCTTTTGCTGGTAATGTAACATATAAAAATGTTTTGGAATTACAAGAAGTAGCAAAAAGTATAGCAATTAATAGAATATTAGTGGAAACAGATGCTCCATATTTAACCCCCGAACCAAAACGCGGTAAAAATCCTAAAAATGGATTAACAATTAATTATCCAAAAAATATTATATTTACTGTTAATAAGATAGCTGAATTAAAAAAAATACCTAAACAAAGTATTATTAATGCAACTAGAGAAAATGCTATTAGTGTTTTTAAATTAAATAATGAATTGAAAAAAGATAATGAATAGTAGTACATTTAAGGTTGCTATTTTTTTAGCAACAGGATATGAAATGGGTGAAGTAATTATTACTATTGATTTATTAAGAAGAGCTAATATTATTATTGATTTAATAAGTATGGAAAATGATTTAAAAGTTAAATCGAGTCATAATGTTTTTATTTTATGTGAAAAAACAATTGATAATATTGATTTTTTAAATTATAAAATGTTAATTTTACCTGGTGGTAAAGTTGGCGTAGAAAACTTAAATAAAAATCAATTGTTAAAATCAATGTTAGTTACTTTTGCTAAAGATAATAGTAGATTTATTGCTGCTATTTGTGCAGCTCCCCAAATTTTAGGTCAGTTAAAATTAATCAATAATAAAAAAATTACACATTATCCAGGAACTAATGTTGGTTTAAATGAAAGTATTAATTTAAATGAAAAAGTAGTTGTTGATGGTAATATTATAACTGGCAGATCAATTGGTGCAGCTTTTGAGTTTGCTTTAAAGTTAATTGAAATTTTAAAAAATAAAACAGTTAGTGAACAAATTAAAAAACAATTAGCTTTTTAATTTGTTTTTTGTATTTATAATAATCATAAACTTTAAAAATATACATTTTGTTAATAACAATATTTTATTTTAAATTATAATATTGTTATTAACAATTAAAGGTGTATATTTTTATTATTTTTTTTTAAAACTATAATAAGTGTAGAAAAGGAGGAATTTATAGTATGAAAAAGTGATTAAATTTTTTAGGTGTAATTGGGGTTACAACAGCAAGTACAACAACGATAGTAGCTTGTGGATTATCAAAAACACAAAATATGCTAAGTCAATCATTTAGTTCTAGTTATAAAATTGATGATTATGACAATTTAGCAAATTATGGTGTTACGTATAATAAAGAAAAACAAGCACATGATTTTTTTTGATCAAAATTAACAATAGGTTTAGAAACAATTATAAAACCAATTAATGATACAGTTCCAGTGCAAAAAGTTTCTAAAGATAAAACTATGACAGTTAAAGAGAATGAATTAGTAGCAATATATTCTGCAGAAGATCAAACTGGTTTAACTAGTAATAAAGAAAATTTTATTTCCATTAAGTTTAAATTAAATTTATATAAAGGAGTAAAACAAGAAACAAATGAAATTAAATTAATAGATCAAAATGTAGAATATGATGTTTTATTAAATTTATTTATTAAGCCAAATTTAAATTCCTTAACTAGTCCAACTGTAAAATCAAAAAAAGATGTTGATGAATTTAAAGGTAATTTAGTCATAGAATTAATGAAACAAAATAATTTTTCAAAATTAGAAATTAAAATGATTCATATTACTAACCTAGATGGTACTAGTTTAGATGTAGAACATCTAGTAGAGAATGATACCCATGTTAAGATAACATTAACAGCTGAAGGAAAAAAAGAATTTATTGGTGAAAAAACTGATTTAAAAGTTAATTGAACACCAGATATTGTATAAAATAAGTTATGAAAATATAAATAAATAAAAATATTATATTTTTATTTTGGAAAGAAAAAAGTAAGATATGAAAGGTTTACTAACATTATTGGGAACAATTGGTTTAAGTTTTACAAGTGCAAATAATTTTTTAAATATAAATAATAATTTAACTGAAACCAAAGAAATGACATATGAATTTAATGAAAATAAGGAGGATCTTACACATAGTTATAGTACAGCAAATTTACATAATCCACTTTATGAAAGTTGAGATTTTATAGTTGATACAGGTTTAAAATCATATCAAAAACCAAAATCTCTTAAAATATTAGAATAATCTTTAAATAATGGTTCAGATAAAATAGATTGAGGTTCAGACCATTATAATGTATTTTCTGTTCCTTTAAAAATAATGGAGTAAGAAATAACAAATATTAGAGAAGGAAAAATTACAGATAAAAAAGTTGCATATAGAAAAATGAATTTATGGTATAAAGAAAGTTATCGTGATTTCCTTGCTACTGCTGAAGTTGTTAGAGGAATAACTATTGCATTATTTTTTGATCAACTTGATTGACGCATTCAATTTTCATTTCCAGTAAAATTAGAATATGATACTTCATTTTCAAATGTATATTTAACTCGAAGTTTAGGATATGGATTGAAATTTTCAATAGACTATTAAATTATAATATTTGAAATAAGATTTTAATATGAAAAAATATAGAAATTATATTATTTAATAATAATTGTGATTTAAAATGTAATATTTTAAATCACAATTTATTTTTGTAGAAAAGATATTATTACTATTTATTCTATTTTTCAAATCTTATGGTAAATAATAAAAATTACTCATTATTTTCAAAAAATAATCAGTAATTAAAAAAAGTATTACTTTAGATGAGAAAGTAAAGTAGTCATTGATTGTTATTTATAATAGTAATAATAAGCTAACATATAAATTTTGAAAATGATTACATTATAAAAATATAAAATTTGATTTTTATGTTTTAATAAATTATATAATTTTACTTTTTTTTGAATTTGACTTTTAAACAAAATATGTATTTTTTGCATTATGATATTTTTCTCCCATAAATTAGTATAATAGCATTATAACATTTTATATTAATTTTTTTTATATAAACTAAAAGGAGTATTAAAAAATGATAAAAGATAATAATTTTATTAAACTAGGATTAATTTTTGAAATGATTATGGCATTAATAGTTCTTATTGGTTGTGTTGTTTATGGGATTATTACATTTTTTAGTTATTTTTCGTTAGCGATTATTTTAATAATTATTTATGGTTTATTCCAATTAATTCCATTTTCACTTTGTTTAAATAACTATTTTAATGAAGAAAAATGATTATTTATAACAGGTTTAGTTAGTTTACTAACATTTGTTATTCCTGGAGTTTTAATTTTAATTGGTTATTTTATGAGACAAAAGAAATTAAAAATAAATTTAGTAAAATAGTTAATTGATATATGGATTATTAAAATAATAAAAGATAAATGAAATGAAAATATTATTTATTAATAATATATTTATATAAAAAATGCACTTCTAAAATTAGTAAAATTAATTTTTAGAAGTGCAATAATTGTAAATTTATTTTTATCCTAAATCTTCATCCTTGGTTAGAATTTCGCGATGAGGATTTTGTTCAGCTAGTAACTGCTTGTAAATTGTATCACGGTATTTTACACAACCATCAATAACATTATCTAACGGACTTTGAGCAACACGTACTTCAAAAATATCTCCTTCATATTTTTGACGAACTGGTTTTGTACCAGATTTGTCAGATTTAACTTCAATGAAATATTCTTTAGACAATTCTTCTTTAATAAATTCATCAATTTTTTTAATGTAAGCACCACCACCACAAATGGTGATTCCCTTACCTTTTTTCTTTAAATCACTAACACTACCAGGAGCTTTTTCTCCAGCAGTTCTTAGTACTCTACGAATAGATGGAATAACGTGTTCTCTAAATTGAACTTGCATCACATTTTCACGAATTTCTTCTGGTGTGATTTCAATAGTTTTAGAAATTGACATTGTTTCTCCTGGTTGAGAATCTAATCGAGGTAATGAAACACCTGAAATAGTGTATGGTTTTTCATCTTGATATTTTAAAAGTGACCCAATGTTCTTTTTAACATCTTCAGCTTCTTTTGTACCAATTTTTAAAGCATGTTTTTTAGCAATGTAATCTTGAATTTTTTGTGTTAAATAATCTCCAGCACAATGTGTTGTATATGAACATAAGATTGAATCATTACTAATAACAGCAATATCGGTACTTCCTCCACCAATATCAACACACATAATTGCAGTTCCAAAGATGTCTTGTCCTGAACCTAAGGCTGCCATTTTAACTTCTTCTTGCACAAAACCACGAAGTGCTCCCAAATGATGAACAATATTTTCTAAAGCCTCTCTTTGCACTGAATTAATTTCACTTGGTGTTGCCATTAAAACAATTAAATTACGATTTTTGTCAGTTTTATCTTTATCCCTAATTTCAAGTCGGAAGTCTTGAAAAATCTTAGCAAGAATACGTTGTAAAGCATCTGGATCAGCAATATTACCATCGCGAACGGGACGTTTAATAACAACATTCTCATTTGTTTTATCAATTAATGCTTTAGCTTCTTCACCATATAGAATCATATTTTTTTCATAATCTTCAGCAAGATAAGTTGGGGCATCATAAGTAAGTCCAATATTAACATATCGTGCTTTGAAGTTTTCTGTTCCAACGTCTAGCGCTAATCATTGGTAGTCATTAATAGACTTAATATTACTTTTTTTGTTTAAATTTTCTTTTGGTTTTTTAACAAATATTGACATTTTTTCCTCCTTCTATACACTTGGAAATTTAATTACTTGGTCTAATATATCCTTTGTCATATAAGTCTTGTTTATGAGTTTCATAAACTTGAGTGCCTCTAATTACACACTCTCTAGGAGTATTAGCAGATACTACATGTTCTAGATTTAGACGTTTTTTTAAGTAATCTGTAATATTTTCAAGTAAAGCTCCACCACCAGTGATAGTTAAACCATCATGCATAATCATTTGTGCAAAGGCAGGTCCAGCTTTATCAATAATATCACTACATAGTGCTACAATTGGTTCAAAAGCTTCAGTTACTACTCTTGCTACTTCTTGTTTAGGAACTATAATTTGCTCAGGTTTCTTAGTTTTAGTACTTTTTCCATGGATAGTAATTTTATTTTCACTATCTTTTTGGCCATCTATTCAAATACCAGCACTAATTTTTGCTTTTTCAGCTTCCATTGAACTAAGAGATATATAGTGCATTTTTTCAAAGTGCTCCTTAATGCTACGTTCAATAGCATTTCCAGCAATTGGAATTGAATCTTGAACAATAACTTCTCCACTTGATAAAATAGCACAGTCAGAAGTTCCACCACCAATATCAATGATGAATACTCCCGATGCATCTCAAAGTGCTTCACCGGCACCAATAGCTGCTAATTTTACTTCAGGAACAATAACAACTTTTTCAGCTTTCATTACACTTTCGTTACTTGCATTATATCTGTTGGGAAATTTGTCACTATAAATTGGAATTTTAGCTATTTTTTTTCCTTGCAGAATTTCACGTAAAACAGTTCTATCTAATTTATAAACTTTAGATGGAATAGCTACAAGTGCTACTGAATTTTCTCAAATTTTTTCTGCTTTCACATCAACAATTTGGGTAAAAATTTCAGTTAATAAAGCAATCAAAGCATTATTGTCACTAATAACTCCATTAGCCATTGGTTCTCTGAAAATTTTATTTGCTGGAGTTTTTTCTTTCATTACTAAAGCAGCTTCACCAATGAATACTTCTCCGTTTTCTGTATCAAATACAATTGCTGATGGTTGACTATAAACAACCCTTCCATTAACTCTGACAATTAAATTTCTTGTTCCTAAATCTAAAGAAACAATATTAATGTCTCGGTTATTGTTTTCGTCATTAGCAACCTCTTTTTTTGTTGCCATATAAAAATCATCTCCCTTTCCCATTCAAATTAATATTAATTTATTAAGTTGATATATGTTAATATTACCACATGTAGATTTGCTAGTAGTGAATTTAGCATATATGATTAGTTTGTTAACTTTTTATATTAATTATTACTAGTATATCATTAACTAAAAATATGAATTGGAGAATAATGATGGAAAATCCAAAAAAAATATTAAAAAAATACGATTTATATGCCGTTAAAAAATTTGGACAAAACTTTTTAGTTAATAATAATATCATTGATAAAATCGTTAAAACTGCTAATTTACAAGATGAAGATGGGGTTATTGAAATTGGAGCAGGTATTGGCCACTTAACTAATAAATTAGTTAATGCTACACAAAAAGTTGTAACTATTGAGATTGATAAAAAATTAATTCCTGTTTTACAATTAGAATTAAAAGCATATCAAAATTTAAAAATAATAAATGAAGATTTTTTAACTTTGAATTTAAAAAAAATAATTAGTGAGGAATTTAAAATAAACCAAAAAATTCATGTAGTTGCCAATTTACCTTATTATATTACTTCACAAATTGTGCTAAAATTATTAGAAAATATTGAAGTGTTTGATTCATTGACATTAATGATGCAAAAAGAAGTTGCACAAAGGTTTTGTGCTAAACCAAAAACAAAAATATATAATAATCTTTCTGTTATGTGTCAATTTTATTGTGATGTTAAAATTATCTTTGATGTTAGTCCTCATAATTTTACTCCAATTCCTAATGTAACAAGTAGTGTTGTTTATTTTAAAGTAAATCCTAAATTTCAACTTGATGAACCACAATTATTTTGAAATTTTGTCAAAAGTTGCTTTTTCAACAAAAGAAAAACTTTAGTTAATAATTTGAGTATTTATTTAAATAATAAAGAAAAAGCCGTTAATGTTATTAACGACTTATCTTGATCATTAACAATAAGATCTGAAGAATTAACATTTTCAATGTTTTATCAATTATTTAATCTCATAAAAATTAAATAATTTTCAGAATGATTATTGATAATAAAATTAGTTATGGATAATAAAATATATAAGATACCTCAGTAATGATCCTTGTTTATTTATTAATAGATTTTTTTAAAATTATTATCCATTATTTATTATAAAGACTTTATTTTTTCCTGCAAAAAATATGAATATTTTTAATTACATCAACTTAATAAAAAAACATTTTTTATTAATTATTTTTAGTAATACTGTTTAAATTTATTATACTTAAATTGTAATAAACATTGTATAATGAAATTATAATTTTTATTTTGTAGAAAAAGTAAAAGGAGGTATTAATGAGCAATATAGAAAACATTGTAGTTTTTGGTTTAAGTGCTAGTCAAAAATTTACGCAAGAAGTTTGTAAAAAGCTTAATATTAAATCTGGAGAAGCAAAGATTAGTCGTTTTGCTGATGGTGAATTTAATATTCAAATAATAACATCAGTACGAGGAAAAGAGGTTTATGTTGTTCAATCAACTTCACCACCAACTAATGATAATTTAATGGAATTATTAATTTTTATTGATGCGTTAGTTCGTGCTTCTGCTGCTAAAATTCATGCTGTAATTCCTTATTTTGGTTATGCTCGTCAAGATCGAAAACAAAGTGGTAGACAACCAATTACTTGTAAGCTTGTTGCAAATTTATTAACTGTCGCTGGTGTTGATCGTGTTATTACTGTTGATTTACATTCGTCACAAGAACAAGGATTTTTTGATGTTCCTGTTGATGATTTACGGGCAACTCAAGATTTAGCATCATATTTGATTGAAGAAAATTTAACTGATTTAGTTGTCGTTTCTCCAGATCATGGTGGGGTTACTCGTGCCCGCAGATTAGGTAATTATTTAAATGTGTCATTGGCAATTATTGATAAAAGAAGAACGACTCCTAATCAAAGTAAAGTAAAATTTGTATTAGGAGATGTTAAAGATAAAAATGCAATTATTATTGATGATATGATTGACACTGGTGGTACGATTATTAATGCTGCGAAAGCTATTAAGGAACATGGTGCCAAATCAGTTTATATTTTAGCTACTCATGGTATTTTTAGTGGACAAGCTGCAAACAACTTAAAACAAGCTGTTATTGATGGCATAGTTAAAGAAGTTGTCATTACTAATACTATTGAAATTGTTGAAGCAAAGAAATTTGATGGTCTAAAAATTATTTCAATTGCTGACTTTATTGCGAAAATGATTGATGCTTCAATTAATAATAAATCTTTAACAAAAGTTTATGATGATAAAACAAATGAATTAATAAAGAAAATTAATAAAAAATAAATAAGGAATTTAAATAAATGAAATTAGTTGTTGGATTAGGAAATCCAGGAAAACAATATGAGTTAACACGTCATAATATTGGTTTTATTATTATTGATATGATTTGTGAAAATTTACAAATTAATATTAATCAAAATAAATTTAATGGCCAGTATGTAAAAACAATAGTTAATAATACTGATGTTATTTTTTTGAAGCCATTAACTTTTATGAACCTATCAGGTTTTTGTGTTTCAAATTTTATTAACTATTTTAAAATAAAAACTGAAAATGTGTTAATTATTCATGATGAGGTTGATTTAAGTTTTGGTCAATTTCAATATAAACGAAAATTTAGTGCTGCTGGTCACAATGGTATTAAAAGTATTTTTAATCAGACTGGTAGTAAAGATTTTCAAAGATTAAGAGTTGGTGTTGGCAAGAATCCTAATTTTAGTACAGCTGATTGAGTTTTGAATAAGTTTAGTAATGAAGAATTAAGGAATATAGAAGAACATAAGCAATTTTTAATAACAAGTATTATTGATTGAATTACTAACGATAAATTTGAAAGTATTATGAATAAATATAATAAAAAGTAACACTGATTATCAACACTATCTTAATTAAAAACTAAATAATGTTTTCATTTTTATGTTTTCTACATAAATAAACATAAAGTTGTGTTTCTTGTTCCTTTTTAATTTTTTCTAATTCTTTTTTTATTTCTTCAATTAATAAAATATCATATTGAGTTAGTTGATATTGATTCATTTCTTTTATTTTTTCAAGTTTTGCTTCTAATAATCTTTATTTACAAACAGGACATAGTTTATCAAATTCATCATTATTTTCGCTTTGAAAACTATCATTATCAAAATTTCATTTCATTTTTTACATCTCCTTTACTATTTTATTTTAATAACAATATTTTGATAATCATTACTAAATAATTATATAATTAATTTATGAATTTATAAATACTTTTTTAAGTATAAAGGAGACAAAATGGAAACAAAGAAGAAGATAATTAAATCAACAATAGACAAAGCAAGTTCAAAAGGGAAACAAGATAAAGCAAAACTGAAAGTGGTAAAAAAAACAAATAAGGTAAAAACTAAAGTAGTAGTTACAAAAGTTAGTAAACCAGTAAATAACTTAAAAGTAAACCTTGAAAAATCAAAAGATATAATAGAAGAAAAAAATCAAAAAGTTATTAGTAAAGTTACTGATAATAAAAATATAGTAGCAATAACTAATCACCCAAAGCCATTTAGAACTACTGCTATTATTGGTTGTCAGTGAGGTGATGAGGGAAAAGGTAAAATAACTGATTATTATAGTCAAAATTCTGATATTATTGTTCGTTGAAGTGGTGGTGATAATGCTGGTCACACAATTATCTTTGATCATCAAAAATATAAATTAAGTATTATTCCTTCTGGTATCTTTAATAAAGATTCATATTGTGTTATTGCTAGTGGTTGTGTTATTAATCCAAAAAAATTAGTTTCTGAAATTCGATATTTAAAAACTGCAGGTTTTAGTTGTCAAAATTTACGTATTTCTGATCGTGCTCATATTATTTTACCTTATCATTTAGCATTTGATGAATGTGAAGAGAGATTTAAAGATGATAAAGCTATTGGTACTACTAAAAAAGGAATTGGTCCTTGTTATGGCGATAAAGTTAGTCGAATTGGAATTAGAATCGGTGATTTATTAAATAAAGAACGTTTATTGGAACTTATTACTGATAATTTAGTAATTAAAAATAAAATATTAAAACATGTTTATGGCTATGAAAAAGAATTTAATGCGCAAATAATATATAATCGTTTATTAGAGTTATTACCAAATTTTAAAAATTTAATTATTGATACTAGTCAATTTTTAAATGAACAATTAGTTAGAAATAAAAAGATATTATTTGAAGGAGCACAAGGTACTTTATTAGATTTAGATCATGGTACATACCCTTTTGTAACATCTTCTAATCCGAGTGCTAGTTCGATTGCCATTGGTTGTGGAATTTCTTTAAAAGCAGTTAATGAAATTATTGGGGTAACTAAATCATATAGTACAAGAGTTGGTGCTGGTCCATTTCCTAGTGAGATTTTTGGTAAATTAGCAGAGTGTATTCGTACGATCGGTAATGAATATGGTACCGTTTCAAAAAGAGCAAGAAGAATTGGGTGATTTGATGCAATTATTGCTAAATATAGTGCTCAAATTAATGGTTTTACTGGTTTAGCTATTATGTTACTAGATGTCCTAACTGGTATTGAAACATTAAGTATTTGTACTCATTACCTTTTAAATGGTGAAATAATTAGGTACATACCTTCGCAAATTACTAATTTTAATAAATGTCAACCACAATTTATTACGATGCCTGGTTGAAATGAAGATATTACTAATATTACTAATTATGATCAATTACCAGAAAATGCTAAAAATTATTTAAAAAAAATTAGTGAATTAGTTGGTGTACCAATTAAAATATTTTCTGTTGGTCCAGATCGTAAACAAACTATATTTATTAAGGAGTAAAAATGATTGCACGTTATGAAACAAAAGCCATGACTAATATTTGAAATATGAAAAATCGTTTAAGTTTATGAATGGATTTTCAAATTGATGTTTGTCAGTCATTACAACAATTAAAGATAATTCCGATTAAAGATTTTCAATTAATTAAAAAAAATGTTAAGTTAAATATTGATTTGATGAATAAATTAGAGTTAGAAACTAAACATGATGTTGTTGCTTTTACTAGAATGTTGAGTGCTAATTTAAAAAATGAAAGTCGTTGAATCCATTATGGTTTAACTTCTACTGATATGGTTGATAGTGTTCAAAATTTACAAATAAAATTAGCGAATGAAGTTATTGAAAATGATTTGCTTAATTTACAAATAAAATTAAAACAATTAGCTGTTAAATATAAAAGACAATTGGTAATTGGTCGTACTCATGGTATTTTTGGTGAACCAACTTCACTAGGTTTAAAGTTTGCATTATGATATGATGAGTTAAGTAGACAGTTAGTAAGGTTTAATTTAGCAAGGAAACAAAATGAAGTTGTTAAAATTACAGGTACCATGGGTAATTTTATTCATATTTCACCAAAAGTTAGTGAATTTATTGCCAAAAAATGAAAAATGGAAGTTGATAGTTGTGCGACACAAGTAGTACAACGTGATCGTTTAATTTTTTTAGTTACTCAACTAAGTTCAATTGCAACAACAATTGAAAAAATAGCTTTAGAAATTCGTTCGAGTCAACGTAGTGAAGTTAATGAGTTTTTAGAAGGGTTTGCTGCTTCACAAAAAGGTTCAAGTTCAATGCCACATAAAAAAAATCCAATTGGTTGTGAGAATATTTGTGGTCTAGCAAGATTAGTTCGTAGTTATAATAGTGCCGCATATGAGAATAATTTACTATGATATGAACGTGATATTTCTCATAGTTCTAATGAGCGTATTATTTTGCCAGATATTTATCATATTTTAGATTTTATTATTACTAGAATGACAAGTATTTTAGATAATTTAGTTGTTAATACTGATGCTATGGAAAATAATATTAGTAAATCTAATGAACTTTATTTTTCACAAGTAGTTTTACTAGCAATTATTAAAAATAATCAGAATATAACACGCGAAATCGCTTATGATTTTATTCAAAAATGTACTTTAGAATCACAAAATGAAATGACTAATTTCAAAGATGTATTAATAAAAAATAATATTAATCAATATTTAACTACTGAACAATTAAATCAATGTTGTAATAATAATATTTTTTTAATAAATGTTGATTATATTTTTGATAAAGTTTTTAAAGAAAAAAAGTAAATATTAAATGATAATTATTTAAATAAGTATGATTAGACTTTATTTTTTATTGCAACAGATTGCAACAGTTAGATTAATTTTTAACTTGCAAGTAATATCGTGTTGGCGGGTTTAACAATTACATGATAAGCAATCTTTTGCTATCAATTTGTTTGCTAATTTAATTTAACTAAAAATTGGTGTAGTAATCTACACTAATTTTATTTGGTTGTTATGTAAAATTAAAGAAGTATAAATAGGTGGTTTATTATTATATTTTTTTAATTGTGTATAAACCACCTGTATTAATCCCAGCTTCTGTTCCTATATAAATGTCACCATTTTTATCAGTAATTAATGTTATAACTGCGCCATTGTTTTCATTTCAGCCATTTATTTTTGCAACACTACCAGTACTTATAACTTTATATAAATAAATTACCTTTAAAGTTATTGTTTTCTGTTCCGACACATATACATTTCCATTATTATCAGTAGTTAAACTCCAAACTGCACCGTTACTTGTAACTCAACCATCTACTTTTTTATACTAATAATTTTAAAGTTTAAAAAATTTTCCCTTTATAATTGCCAATGCCACTAATTGTTGCGGAATGACTACCATGGTCAAAGTTAAAGTTATCGACAGTTAATAATTTAGCCTGAGGATTTTTAATTTTAATTGCATCTAAGACTTCTTGTTTATTTGGTTTATCATTTTGTCCTACATAAACATTACCTAAATCTTTGATTTTAATAATTGTGTTAAGGTCAGTTATTACTACTTTATTACTACTAGCACCACCCCACAGGCGGTAGTAGAAATAGTTATCCCTGTTGCAATAGCAAGTACTCCCATTAATTTTAATATTTCCTTCATATTCATAATATATACCTCCAATTAATTGTGAACTTTATTACGAATAATGACTATAATTTCTAAAACTTATTTCTAAATATTATTTTACTTCTAAATGTCATTTTACAATGAATTATTAAGTAAAATTATACATTATATATATTTTACTAACTACTAACAATATAATACTATTGTCATACTTAGCAACATTAAAATGCAATACTTACAATAGATTTATTGTGTAATGTCTAGAATGATAACTTTTTTAATTTTAATTATTATAATTTTAAAACAAAAAGAATTAATAAAATATTAATATAAATAATCAAAAAACAGAACTAAAGAAAATTAGAATGAAAATTTTACAATTTAGTAATTAATCTATTTAGATCAAGAAGTACTGATTGTAGTATTAATGTTGAACATTTTTTATTATTCAAAGTAATAGTTTTTATAAAAAATTAAAATGTTATTATTTTTTACATTAAAATATTATAATAAATAGTATTATTTTAATGTAAAATTATAATTATTAAATTTAGGAGCAAATAATGACTAAAAGATTTTATATTACTACCCCTATTTATTACCCGAGTGCTCAATTGCATTTGGGTCATGCTTATACAACAATTATTGCTGATGTTCTAGCCCGTTATAAGAAAATGCAGGGTTATGAAGTTTTTTTATTAACGGGAAGTGATGAACACGGTCAAAAAATTGCTAAAAAGGCAGATGAAAATAAACAAACACCACAAAAGTTTGTTGATAATATTGTTGTTAGTTTTAAAAATTTGTGAGCAAAATTAAATATTGAGTATGATAAATTTATTAGAACAACTGATAAAAATCATATTACAACCGTTCAAAAAATATTTAGTAAATTATTAAAACAAGGTGATATTTATTTAGGAAAATATGAAGGTTTATATTGTGTTTCTTGTGAAGAATTTTTAACAGATAATCAAATTAACAAAACTAATAATACATGTAAAACATGTCAAGGTAGTGTTAGCTCCTTATCAGAGCCATCATATTTTTTAAAACTAGGAAAGTATACTGAACAACTATTAGATTATTATAATAAACATCCATTATTTTTATGACCACTTAATCGGAAAACAGAAATGATTAATAATTTTATTACTCCTGGTTTAGAAGATCTAAGTATTACTAGAACTAGTTTTGATTGAGGAATACCAGTATTAGAAGATCCTAAACATGTTGTTTACGTTTGAATTGATGCATTAAGTAATTATTTAACAGCTTTAGGTTATTTACAAGAAAATGATATTAATTTTAAAAAGTTTTGACTAGATAGCAATTGTGAAATTGTAAACTTAGTTGGCAAAGAAATTAGTCGTTTTCATATGATTTATTGACCGATTTTATTAATGGCATTAAAATTAAGACAACCAAATCGAATTTTAGCTCATGGTTGAATTATTAATGAAGAAGGTAAAATGTCAAAATCAAAAGGTAATGTTATTGATCCTTTAATATTAGTAAATCGTTATGGTGCCGATAGCTTACGTTTTTTTTTAATTAAAGAAATTACTATTGGTCATGATGCTAAATATAGTCATCAATTATTTTTAAATTGCTATAATTCTTATCTTGTTAATGATTTAGGTAATTTGCTTTCACGAACAGTGACAATGATTAGTAAATATTGTGATGGTAAAATTCCCAAGATTAATTTAAATAAACTGCAACCAGAAGCAACAGCAATAATTAAAAATATTAAAAGTACTATTACTGATTTTAATATTGAAATGTATGAGTATCAAATTAATGAAGCAATTAATATTGTTTTTAGATTAATAACTGCTGGTAATAAATTAATTGATTTATCAAAACCATGAGATTTATATAAAAATAATAAAATTATGGAATTACATAGTGTTTTAAATTTATTAGCAAATATTTTAATTACTAGTAGTGCCCTATTAAGTCCAATTTTAGTTAGTAGTTCTCTAAAAATTCATCAACAATTGGGTGTTTTCAAAATTACTACGCCAGTAGTAGCAATTAATTTAAATGAAATTTTTAATAGGACTGTTAATAAAAAAGAGTTATTATTTCCAAGATTAAATATTGAAGATGAATTAATTTTTTTAAATAATGCCTTTAAATAAAAATTGATAATTGATGTATTTTTTTGTTAAATAAAATTTTAAAAATAAAAAAAATGTATAATTTTTCTTATACATTTTTAGTAATAAATTAAATTGCATATCATTTATTCAGATTCATAAAATGGAACAATGACTTTTAAAGTGTCTGGTTCTTCAGTTTTCAGTAAACGTTTATCAATTTTATAAAGGTTATGATTAGACATTGCAATTCAATCTAATAAATCTTTTTCATAAGCAATTTCTTCATAGAAATCAATTAAAAATCAATCATAAAATTTTGCAGTTAAATTATCATTATTTTCGCGAGCGCTTTTAACAAATTTATTAGTAAAATCAAGTAATTCTTCTTTAGTAGATTTTAATTTTTTTAATGCATCTTCGATATTTTTGGTATTAAAAGTTGGAACTTTAATATCTTTAATTTCAACTTCAGCATCTTGATCCATTAAATAGTTGCAGATTTTACGAATATGAACAACAGCATCAGCTGCTTCTACTTGAAAAAATCGTGCAAATCCAGGAAATCCTTTTTGGTTTGCATCATTGCTTAATTTAAAGCTAAGCATTTGATATTTTACATGTTCACTAATATAATTGTTTAAATCATCATTGATTTTTTTTATCATTTATTATGCCTTCTTTCTTGGTTTTGTACACATTATACTACTTTACTATATGTTTTAAAATAAATTAACTTATAGAAGATAGTATTGATAGTTTTATAAGTTAATAGTGCTATATAGTTCAAGACCAATTTGTTCTTGTGCTCATTTATTTGAGTGGACATAATCAAAGAAAAAATTATTATTAATATTTTCTGCAGTTGTACGATGAACATATCTTGGAGATACATTAAAAATTAGTCCTAGAGTTGTTCATTTTACTGATTCAGTAGTAATATTTTTTCCCATATCTGCTGCTTTAGACAATAGATTACTAAAATTAGTTTGTAAGTCAAAAGGTTTAATATTAACATCAGTATTATTTTTTATTAATGCATTAATTTTATCTTTTCATTTATTGTTGTATTCGGTTGATAAATAATTTGCTCGTGCTTTAATAGATTGTTTTTCATTAGCAAATTTTGGAATATTACTAATATTAGGAACGTTAGCAATTATTAAATTATGAGCACCATTATCAATTAATTTTTCAATAGTTTTAAATTCTGTTGTTACTGCTTTATTAATCATTGTTTCTTGTTTTGCTGTTGAACTTTCATCCATTGCATTAAGTAAATCATTACCACCTATTTCAATAAAAATTTCATCATTTTTTTGTAACTTATGATCTTTTAACAATTGGGTGGCTTGATTATCAATAGAATAATGATTTAAAAATAATTGATATTCTCAATCATTATTATTTTGTCCAGCTTGGGCACCACTAACAGCATAGTTATTACCATTGTTTTTATATCAGGCTGGTGTCAATGATGTTCCAAGTTTTTTTGCTAAAATATTTGCAGCAACCTCACCGTTAGTAAATGAGTTATGATAAAAAGGTTCTTGAAAATTAACTTTGTCAATTTAATGTAGATATTTTTACTATTATTTATAGTCCACATTTAGATTGAATAGCACAATTATTACAAGTATAACAGCCACCACTAAAGACAAGAACTCCTTCCTTACATGTTGTACTCAAATCATCCAAATCAGTACCAATCTTACGATCTTGATGATCATTGCGCCACCCCCCTGGTTTAATTGGTTTTGTTTCGCCAATATTATCAATAAAATTTTCTGCTAATCCTAGATCGTTTAAATTAACTTGTTCTTGCATTTGATTGTCATCATCAGATAAAGATAAAACTTGACTATCTCGGCTTCCATCAACATAAACAGTTCCCCCTTTAGCTCCATCTTTGTATAATTTATAATATATTTGTTCTACTTTTTTAACACTATATCCTTTAGGATCATTAACAGTTTTTGAAATTGAAGAATCAACTCAACGTTGAATAATACATTGAACATTAGCATGTTCTTCAGGTGTTAACTGCATTGCTGAAACAAAAATGTCAGGTAGTGGTTGTTCTTTAAATTGAGGATGATATTGTAGTCGGTCAGTAACAATTTTTGTTTTTATTTCCATAAACTTTCCCAATCTTCCTGAACGGAAATATGAAAAGGCAAAGTATGGTTCAAGCCCTGTTGCACACCAACCATTGTTCCAGTCGAACCTGTTGGAGCAACAGTTAATAAATGAGAATTTCGAATACCATATTTAAGAATATCATTTCTAATTTCTTCTGGCATTCTTTTCATAAAACCACTATTAATAAATGCTTTTCGTGATTTTAAAAATGGAAAACTTCCTTTTTCTTTAGCAATGTTAATTGAGGCACGATAAGCACTAGTAGCAATAGTTTCAAAAACTTTATTAACTACTTCATTGGCTGCTTGAGAACCATATTTTAAATTACCTCAAATTAATAAATCATGTAGACCCACTAGCCCTAAACCAATTCTTCGTTCACCAAGTGCTTGTGTTTATTTGCTGCTAAAAAATAGGGAGTACTATCAATAACATTATCTTGCATACGAACACATGTTGTTACACACTCACTTAATTCGTTATAAAGAATTTCACTTGTTTTTTTATCAACAAAATTGGCTAGATTAATAGCTGCGAGATTACATACTGAATAAGGAGCTAATGGTTGTTCACCACAAGGATTAGTAGCAACAACACGCCATGCCATATGTTTGGGCATTGGTCATTTCATTAGTTCTATCAATGAAAAAAATACCAGGTTCTGCTGAATATGTAGCACAGAAATTGATTAAATCTCATAAGTCAGACGCATTAATTGTGTAATAGATTTTAATTGGATAACCCATTTTTTCTCAATCATGAACATCACCAATTTTATTTCAATGTTCATCATAATCTTGTTTTTGTTTTATCGTATAGTTATCTAAGTCAGGAAAACGTAAATTTCATTTACCATTTGTTGCAACAGCATTCATAAATTCATCACTAATAGTTACTGAAATATTTGTTCCAGTTAAAAAATCACTTTTAACTACTTGTCAAGTTCCACCAATTGCTAGTTTATTTTTAGCGTTTTCTATTGTTTCTTTATTAAAAAGTTCTTCATTATTTAATATTGATTCAAAAATATCACGCTCTTGATTACTAAGTACTTCAAATTTTAATTTTTTACTTGCTTCATCGCGAATTAAACTTGATTTAGAATTTTCTTTTAATTATAATAAAATTTTTGCATTTTGCATTTTTGAAATAATAAATTCAATAATATCAGGGTGTCAATCGACTAACATAATCATTTGCGTTCCACGTCGTGAACCACCCCTTGTTCTACTAAATGGGTTAACGTTGATAAATCATTTAATCAAGAAACGGCTCTGATGATTTACCACCAACTGTTTTGGCAACAGTACCTTTTGGTCGTAGCGTTGAACCATTAGAACCAACACCACCACCATGTGACATAATTTCCATAACTTCTTGACGATGAGCAGAAATACCAGCTCGTGAATCACGAATAAAAGGCATTACAAAACAGTTAAAGAAAGTAACATTAGAATCACTACCAGCTCCATAGAGAACTCTTCCTGCTGGTACAATATTTAGTGATTTTAACTGTTGATAAAATTGCGATAAATAAGTAGATCTTAACTTTGGTGATTCTTTTTTGGCTAATGATTTACTAACACGATAAGCAATTTGTTCATAAAATAATTCTAATGGTTTTTCAAGTTCATATTTTTGCTTATGAATAATACCAGCTTTACCAGAAATTTTTATTAGTTCAGATCGATGGCAACAAGATATTCATCTTCAATTTTAATAGCATAAACTTCATTTTCTAGTTGTTCAACAATAAAACCAATTCCTCTTGTTGGGAAAATAGCATCTTCACGAATAATAGTAATTACTAGATCACCTGGTTTTAGTGTGATTAAGCTTTTGTCTTTTTGTGCATAGCGATCAAGCATTACATTCTCGATACACTTTCATGAGTAATTTTATAATCTTTTTCTATTACTTTTAAATGTGGAAAATGATTGATAATATCTTTATTTAGATTATTTTTCAAACTTTCACTATACATAAAAATTCACCTAACCTTTTACAAATCTATTGTTATTATAACAATTGATAAATTCAAAATCTAAATTTACTTTTTGTCAATAAACTTATCATTTATTTAAAAAAATAATATGCTTTACAATAATATCATATTTTATTTTATTAAAATAAATAAATTTTAAATTAATATTTGCTAATTATTTACCATTAATTTTTATTTATATAGTCAATTATTTTCTTTAAAAAACAATATTTTAATAATTTATTTTTTTAATTATTCGTTTTATTTTTTGTTAATTTGCAAAAATAGTAGTAGTACCTGATCGCTAAATTGTATGTTATGATAAGTATAGTTATTAAGGAGTATATAGAGTGAATAGAGTATTATCAGTAATTATAGAAAAATAATGTAAATTTGGCATTATGTTAATTTTGAAAATATAAGTATTTTTTCACATATTGATATAGTATTGATATAGGATAGTAGATTAAGTTTATTTTGTTAAATATTTTTATCTATGTAGTTAGAATTAAAAACAGTTTATAAATAATTTAATTGTAATTAGAATATTATTATCGGAGGTAAAAATGAAAATAGTAGTATCTGGTGTAGTTGGTGTTGGTAAGAGCACTGTTAGTAAACAACTAGCAAAATTATTAAAATATAAAGTTATGGATGAGCCAGTTGCTAGTAATCCTTATTTAGATGATTTTTACAAAGATCCTTTGCAATATGCTTTTAAGATGCAAATTTTTATGTTAATGGCACGCAGTGGGCAATTAAAAGAAGCACAAAATTTCAAAAATGTTATTTTTGATCGTAGTATTTTAGAAGATCCTATTTTTGTTGAAGTATTAAAAGCACAAAATAATATGAGTGATAGAGATTATGAAGTATATTTAAAATTTTATAAAAATGTTATTATTTCATCACTTTATTTTGATCCACAAATTAAACCTGATTTAATAGTTTATTTGAAAGCAAATCTTGAGAACACACTGCAACGAATTAATCTTCGTGGTCGAGAATCAGAAAAACATGTATCTTCTGAATATTGAAGTTTATTAAATAAAAAATATGAACAGTGATATGAAAAAGAAAAAAATAATTTTAATTTTTTAGTAATTGATACTAATAATTTAACTCCTGATGAAATCGTAGAAAAAATAATTAACTATATAAAATAAAAAAATATTGTTAAATAAAAATAGAATTAGTTATTTAATAAGACATTAATCAATAATTATTGTTATTTTTCCTTGTCAATATTAACTAAAAATTTTAGTTTTAAATTTTATTTAGAAAGTTTTATTTTTCTTAAAAATTTTGTATAATCAATTTATACAAACTTAATATAGGTTTTTAACTCATTGCTTTTTATTAAAAAGCAGTTGAGTTTTTATTTTAAAAGAATTAAGGAATAATTTAATCAATCTTAATAGAAAAGAAATAGCAAGAAAACAATATTAGCAAAAATAAATAATGAAAATCTTAGTTTGCAAGCAGAAAGTGATGATGAACAGCAATTTTTTGATTGTAAAAGTAATTTCAACAATGATGATGAAATTAATGAAATGCAAAAGTTGGAAGATCCTATTTTATCTGAAAAAATATGAACTAATGATAATATTTTAGAACTTTTAAATGAATTAATTTTTAGAGATCTAGAGATGCTTTAGAATTTTTTAAAGATGAAGATTATGATACAAACAGTGATTATGAACTAGAAAGTGATAATGAATTTGTTAAAATTGATGTTAGTAATTTTGAAGTATCTAAATTTAAATCATTAGCAATGTAAAAAGATTACATTGCAATCTTTTTAATTTTTAAAGTTGATTTTAAGTAATTAAATTTGTTGATAAACAAACAATTTAAAAATTTATGTGTTAGTATTGAAAAAAATAAACAATTAGCGTTATTTTAAATAAGTTTATTTTTGAATTTTACTTTCATATTTTTTTAATATTCTTATATTAATATTTTATTTTTTACCATTCAAATAACTTGAAAAATAATTAAAAATTTATTAAAAAATAAACATTCCTATTAAGGAATTTTAAATTTAAATTTATTTCAAGGAGTTGGTTTTTTATGAAAGCATTTGTAAAAAATTTAAGTTCTAAGTGAAGTTTATTTTGGAAATTTTTTAAAAAAGAACGATTTGTTAAAAAGAAAAGTCTTTAATGTGAATAGACCACCATAGTTATGGTGGTCTATTTTTATCATTGTTTATAATCAACATTTAATTAAAATTAAAGTAATTTTAAAATAAAACAAATAAAAATTGAGTAAGTTTTCAAACTTACTCAATTTTATTATTTATTTTTTTTGGTTTTAGCAAGCAAATATCGTTCTTGTTCAGCATTAGCTAGTGCTTGATATTTTTCTTTTTCAATTATATCCAATTCAAGTCATTTTTCATAAACTTTTTTAACTAATTCTTCAGGTTTTAAATCTGGATATTTTGTTTTAAATTCTAACTTTTGCTCTATCAGAAAAAAGAAATAAGCATTTATTGGTGGCTTATGTGCATTAGGATTTTTTACTTTTGTTGATTTTTTAATCACTTTCTTTTTTGAATCAGTTTGCATAAAATAACCTCCTAAATTTTGTTTAATATAATTATTTTACAATATTTCTTCAATTAGTTTTTAATATGCATACTTTTAAAATTGATTTCATCAAATACAAATATTAAATTATAAAATTTATCAATAATTATCATTTTTTTAACTTTAATATTTACCAACAGATTTGTTTTTTAAGTTGTTGATTTTTTTTAAAATATTTGCTTATTTTATTTTCTTAGATATTCGTTAAATAATTTTATTTTTAAATTGTTAATTTTCCTTTACTTTAAAGGTAATTACGCTATAATGTTATATGAGTTAAATATTTAAAAACCCAAAATTAATATATTTACTCCTTGCTCTCATTATATGAGCCATATGTCCAAAAGGAGGTCTTCACACATTGGAAGATTTAAAACAAAAGCATAATTATGAAATTATGTACATCATTGATGATCAAAATCAAGAAAAAGCACAGTTAATTAAAAAAGAATTCTGCGAAATTTTAACTAAAAATGATGGAAAAATTAAAAAAGAACAAGATTCTATTCGTCAATTTGCTTATCCTATTAATAAAAAAGTTAAAGGTCATTATTTTATTATTGAAGTATTAACTTCAGCAAAAAATATCGCTAATTTTAATCGTATTGCTTTTAATAAGAAAAGACAGTTAGATGTAATGCGTTACTTAGTTATTAATTTAGATAATGAAAAAATTAATAAGTTTAAACCAAAGCGCCAGGTAGAATCTAGTTCTTTCTCACGTTCAACAAGAACAGGAAATCATCATCCTTATAATCGTGAAGAAAATACAGAAAGAAAACCAAGACCAATTGCTGGTACTGAGTCATCTTATCGTAAAACTAATTATCAAAATGTAAAACCAAAAACAACAGATAATGTATCAAGTACTGAACAAAAAAAATAATAAAATTTAAGTTCAAAAGTGAGGATAAAAAATGAATATTGTTACATTAATTGGTAGAATTACTCGTGATTTAAAATTATATCAAACTTCAACAGGAAAAGCTTTTACTTTTTTCACACTTGCAGTTAATAATATTCAAAATCAAGCTGATTATATTTCATGTGTAGCTTGAAATAAAGTTGCCGAAAATATGAATAATTATTTAGTTAAAGGTTCTTTGATTTCAGTTTCAGGAAGATTATCAGTAAGAAAATCAACCAATCAAGAAGGAAAAGAACAATATATTACCGAAGTAGTTGCACAAACTGTTACTTTTTTAGATAATCGTAAGAAAGATAGTGGTGGTAATAATGTTAATGTTAATTATTCAAAACCAAAAAATGAAAATAAAATTCATTTAGATGATGCTTTTAAAAACGATAATTATAGTACTGATATTAATTTCACAGATCAATTTCAAGAAAAAGAAGAGTATACTCAAAAATTAGATTTTGATGAAGAAGATTTAATCTGAGATAATTAATGATTTAAAATAATTAAAGGAGGATAGCCATGAACACTGGTAAGCCAAGAAATTTTTCAAGAAGAAAGTCTTGTTATATTACTAAAAATAATATTACTTATATTGATTATAAAGACACTGAATTATTAACTAAATTCATGGGTAATAATAATAAGATTTTACCAGCAAGAACAACAGGTACTAATCCAAAGTACCAACGTTTGATTGCAAAAAATATAAAACGTGCCCAAATTATGGGATTACTACGATATTCAAGATAATAAAATTGAGTAAGTTTTCAGACTTACTCAATTTTTATTTGTTTTATCTTAAAATTATTTTATTTTAAATAATAGTTTAAAATAAAATAAAGAACTTAATAGTAATTATATTGCATAAAAGATAATGGCTGTTTTTAATATTAGTGTTATAGTATAATTAATGATATTAGAAGGAAGTGACAAAGTGTTCAAATCATTAAGAAATTATCATTTAATAATGATTGTTTGATTAGTAGTTGAAATCTTGATTGGTTTGACTTATTTCATTGTTAATATTGAAACAGCAGAACAAGTAGTCACTATTACTGTAATTTTAAGTTTAGTTGTCGGTAATTTTATTATTGTTTGTCTTTACATCTTTTTATTTAGTTTATGAATTCGTCATCGTTATATTAATACTGCTGAAATTATAAAATTAAATAATGCTCAAGCTTTAACTTTTGGTAGTGTGGGGATGATTGTTTTAGATAGTGATCTATCAATTATGTGAGTAAGTGAATTTTTAGAGGATAAGGGGTTAGGTAGATTAATTGGTAAATCAATTGTTAAATTATCAAGAGATTTAGAACAATTAATTAGTAATAACATTACCCAAATTACACTTAAAATTGAGGATATGCTTTATGATGCTATTTATTTAGTACAAACAAGAACAATTTTATTACAAGAAACAACTAAATATCATTTCTTATATAATAAATTACAACAAGAAAAACTAGTTTTTGGAGTAATTAGTATTGATAACTTTTACAATTCTTTACAAAAATTAAGAGTAGAAAATCAAATTCGTGTTGAAGCATTTATTAAAACTGAATTAAATGATTTCGCTAATAATTATTCAGGATTATTATTAGGAAATATTGAGGATGGTTATAATATTTTACTTTATCAAAATGAGTTTAATAAAGCAAGAAATGATAACTTTCCACTTATTAAAAATATTAGAGAAGGTGTTAAAAAATTTAAAGCAGATATTACCTTATCTGCCGGTTTCTCCTATGGAAATGCTATTAGTAAAGATTTATATGACTTAGCTATTGAAAGTAAAGAATTAGCAGTTTATCGTGGTGGTGATCAAGTAATTATTCGTGAATTTGGTGGGAACACAGTTTTTATTGGTGGTACTATTGAAGCAAAACAATCAGAATCTAAAATTAATATTAGAATGTTTGCCCAATCATTATATAATGAAATAAAATTAGCAGAAAATATTTTAGTTATGGGTCATGCTGCTGCTGATTTTGATAGTATTTCATCTGGAACAGCAATCATTGAGATTGCTAAAAGCTTAAATAAAAGTGCCCATTATGTTATTAATCAAAGTGAAGTTGATGAAAAAACATTAAAAATTCTTCATGAACTTGTTCCAGAAAGTTACATTAATCGTAATTTTATTACTGGTAAACAAGCATTAAAATTTCTTCATGCTAATACTTTATTAATTGTTGTTGATACCCATAATCCACAACGGGTTGATAGTCCCGATTTATTAAGTAAAGCTGTTAAAATTATTGTTATTGACCACCATCGTGTTTCTGATGAATCAATTAGCAGCACTATTACTTCTTATATTGATGCCGGAACTTCTTCCACAGCCGAATCAATGACAGAAATTATTTATTATAATGATTTCAATAATATTGAATCAGAATTTTTATGAAATATTATGTTTGCCGGTATTTTAATTGATACTAATAATTTTCAAGTAAGAACAACAAGAAGAACGTTTGAGGCATGTGGTTTATTAACTGATTGAGGAGCTTCTCCTTCAAAAGTTAAAGGATTATTAAAAAATAGTTTAAATGAATTAATTGATAAATTTGCTTTAATTAGTCATGCTCAAGAAATTAAAAAAGGTTTTTTAGTTGCTGTTGGTGATGAAAATTTAGAAGTCCATACTTCATATTTAGCACAAATTTCAGAGATGCTATTAGATTTACGTGATTGTAAAGCATCGTTTACTATTGCCTATGATCGACAAGGTCGCGCTTGTTTATCAGCACGAAGTAATGGTGAAATAAATGTACAAATTATTTGTGAAAACTTAGGTGGTGGTGGTCACTTTAGTGCTGCTGCTGTCCAAAGTAGTAAATTAGGAGTTAGAGAACTATATGATGAATTAGTAAAATTAATTGAAAGTGGTGTTTATCAAAGTGAAAGTACTACCACTACTGAAAGATATTAAAAATTATTAAATATAGAAAGTGAGATGTTTTCAATGAAAGTTATTCTTTTAGAAAATGTTAAAAATTATGGTAAGCAAGGTGAAGTTGTTAATGTTAATGATGGTTATGGTAAAAACTATTTATTACCTAGAAAATTAGCAGTAATAGCAACACCAGAAGCATTAAAAATTAATCAGAAAGTAATTGCCAATAAACAATTGCAACGAAAAACAGAATTAGAAAATTTGCAAAAAATCAAAGAACAATTAGCATTAATAACTTTACAATTTAAATTAAAAAGTAATAATGGTAAAGTGGCAGGTGCCATTTCTTCAAAACAAATTTGTGAGCAACTAGCACAAAAGTATAATATTAAAATTGACAAACATACATTTGTTAAATTTAATCCAATTAATAAATTAGGTATAACTAACATTAATATCAAATTAGATGTTACAATTATGGCACAATTAAAGGTTGAAGTTTTAGGAGAATAATTATGTCTAACAATGGTCAATATATCAATAATGCAGAAATTAATGTTTTAGGGGCGATGATGCAATCATCACCAGCATGTGAGAATGCATTAAATTTATTGGCACCACATGATTTTACAATTATTGTTAATCAAATTATTTTTAAAACCATTACTAATCTTTATAAAAATAATTCTGGTATTGATGTCACAACTATTGCCGAAGAGTTAGTAAAACAAAATAATTTAGATAAAATTGGTGGTATTGAATATTTATCTTTTTTGATTAGCCAATATATTACTGATGCTAATTTAAAAGAACATATTGATATTTTAATTGAAAGAACTACCAAGCGACAATTAGCAAATGCTTTAAAAAATATTGATAAAGAATTACAAAGTGAAAAATCAATTAATGAAGTTTTAATTGCTGCTGAAGCACAAATTGTCCAGGTAAGTAGTGAACGTAATCACGAAGAAATGCTACCAATTAGTGAGCACATTGATGATGTCGTAACTAAAATTGAACAATTACAAAAATCAACAGTTAATATTACCGGTACTAGTTCAGGTATTAATAATTTAGATATCATTACTAGTGGTTTTCAGCGTGGTGATTTAATTATTTTAGCAGCTAGACCATCAATGGGTAAAACTGCTTTAGCACTTAATTTTGCTTTAAATGCAGCTACTGAACAAGATAATAAAAATGATGCGGTTGTTATTTTTTCATTAGAAATGCCAAAAGATCAATTGATTACCAGAATGATTTCTTGTCAGGGTCATTTTGATGCTAATCGTTTACGTAATAAGTCTAAATTTACACAAGCTGATTGAAATCGAATTAGTGCTACTGCTGAACAGTTAAAACAAAAGAAAATTATTATTGATGATACACCTGGCTTAAGAGTTTTGGAATTACAAGCTAAATTAAGAAAATTAAGTCGCGAAAATAGTATTAAATTAGTAATTATTGATTATTTACAATTACTAACGGGTCGCGATAGTGAATCACGACAACAAGAAGTATCAAATATTTCTCGTAGTTTAAAAATTTTAGCACGTGAATTAAAAATACCAATTGTTTGTTTATCACAATTGTCAAGATTGGTGGAAAGACGTGAAGAAAAACGTCCTTTAATGTCTGATTTACGTGAATCAGGTGCCATTGAACAAGATGCTGATGTTATTATGTTTTTGTATCGTGATGACTATTATAAGGAAAAAAATAGTGAAGAAGCAACAAGTTCACAAGAAAGTAATTTAGCTGAAATTCTTATTTCCAAACACCGAAATGGTCCAACTGGCAAAGTAGTAACTGTTTTTATTCCAAAATGAGGTAAGTTTGAAAATTATACAGGGTAAAAACAATAAATGAAAAACCTAAAATTAAATTTTAGGTTTTTCATTTTTAACATCAATTAAGATTTAACAATATAACAATAATATTTTATCAAAAATAGTTATTGCTCTTCTGGATTTAAACTTTTAAATAATTTACCTTGACCGTTAGCAGTTTTAGTTCCCGCATAAACTGTACCATTAACATTCAATAAACTGTGTATTTCACCATCATGACTATTTCAACTAAAGATACCAATTGCTACTGTATAAACAACTTTGAATAATCTTCCCTTATCATCAGTAGTTTTTGTGCCAGCAAAGATCGTGTTATTATCACTAACTAAAGTGTTAACTTCACCATTGTTTTCTTTTCAATTATAAACAGTTGTATAACTACCATCTTTTTTAATTTTATATAAATCTCCTTCACCATCATTTGTTTTTGTGCCAACGTAAATATTGCCATTGGTTGTAATGACTAAACTATAAATCTCACCATTATTTACATTTCATTTTGATAATGGTGTTACTTTATCATCTTTTGTAATTTTGAATAATTTTCCTGTAGCAATATTATCAACAGGTAATGTTTTGGTACTAACATAAATTGTGTCATTAGCATTTAATAAACTGTGAACTTCACCATCACTTTCTTTTCAGTTAGTTATTAGTGTTATTGTGTCATTTTCACTAATTTTAAATATTTTGCCTTGATTATTACTAGTTTTGCTACCAATGTAAATTATGCCCTTAACATTTAATAAACTACAAATTTCGCCATTATTTTCATCTCAGTTAGTAATTTGTATTATGATATCATCTTTTGTGATTCTAAATAATTTACCTTGACCATCACTAGTTTTTGTTCCGACATAAACTGTATTTTATCATTAATTAAACTTTGAATTTCACCATTATTTTCTTTTCAATTATTTAGTTCTTGAAACTTACTAGTTAAATCAGTGAGACTACATGCAGCAATATTAGGTTGTGGTAGTTTTTTTAGATTAAGATTTGTTGTTTAGGATATTTATTATTTGTCAAATCATTATTTGCTAAATTATTAATTTTTTCACTATCGATAATTTTTACTATTACTTCATTTTCAATTAAATTTAAAATATTATTGATTTCACTATTATTTCAATAATTTATTTCTAAAATATTACTTGCCGTTTCTAAAATATTATTTGTTATATCAATAGTATTTGCAATTTCTTGATAATAAAATGAAACATCTGCTAATAATTTTAAATTACTATAACTATTATCTTGTTGTTTTTTATTAATAAGTTTCGTTAAAAAACTTTTTATTAGATTATTTTTATATTGCTCTTTTAAAATTGCTGTGACTTCTAAATCACATATTTTTTCTTCATCCATTATGTTGTTATCTCCTTTTTAAAAATGTTATTAATTAATGGTATCATAATTTATTAAAGCTATAAGTTAATAACTTTTAAAGTTTATTTTATTTTTATAAAGTTAGTGATTGTTTTGTAACAACTGGCTGTTCATTTTTGCTGGGATAATTATTTGTTGCTGGTTGTGGTTGATTAGCTTTGCTAATTATTTGTTTAATTGCTTTGTTATTTTTATGTTCTTCATTTTTGGCATTATCTTGTAATTGTTTTTTAATATTGTCTATCTCTTGTTTGATTTGCTTGTGTTTATTAATTTTTCCAAAAGTAAAAATTTTAATGATAAAATTTCTAAATTTACTTATTTTACTTTTGGCAATAATCTTTTTATTTAGTTGATCATGAAGTTCGATTTCTATAGTGGCATTATTACTTTTTATGATGCTAATTTCTTGATCTTTAATCATTTCTCATTCTTTATTTTCATATTCATTGTCAGTTTTTAATTGATTAATAATTTTATTTGTTTCTTGATTAGTATTACTTATAGATTCTTGAAATATTATTAATAATTCTAATAAATATTCTGTTTGTAAAAAGTCATCTTCTTTTTTAAATACTTTATATATTGGTTCTATTTCTTTTATCTTTTCTGAAAGTTTTGTGACAGTAGCAGTATGATAATCACCATTAAAATAGTCATTATTTTTTTGAAAAATACTATAGCATGTTTTAAATTCACGATCAGGAACGTTTTGAAAAGTATATTGTTCATTTCTTTCAAGAGCATTAATTTTAGTAATATATTTTTTTTCTCAATTTCTTAGTAAATTACTGATATTAACAAAAAGCGACATTTTAATTTGTTCTTCGATTGCTAATTTGAATTGACGGAAATTATTTGTTTCTTGTGCTGCTAATTGTGTTAAAACAGTTTCTTTACTTTCATTGTTACGTTGTGCATTTTCTGTAATGATACTTTCCATCATTACCGTAAAAAAATCACCATCATTTTTATTATCTGTTGCATTTTTATCTGTGAAATATTTATGAAAATCTAACATATTTATTTCTCCTTTAATATATTTTTAAAATAAAAACCTATTTACTTGGCAAATAAAGTAATAGGTTATCAAACTTATTTCGTTACAAATAAAGAATAGCAAACTTTCCATATTTTTACAATAATTTTTTCCATAATTTATTAAGATAATTATTATTTAATTAAGAAGATATTAAAAACTTAAAAATGTAAATAATTAACAACTTTACTTGTTTTTATTTTATATCAAAAATATAGTTAAATTAAGATCTATATTTTTCATATTTATGTGATTACTTAATTTAGGTTGAACATAAGTAGTAATTTAAGTGCAACCTAATTGTATTACTAGTATTTGTTTCAATTCTTATTTTTAAGAGTTAGTTATTTAAGATATCATCATAAGAAAAAAAGTATTAGGTGTTTAAAGCAAAATATATTTTTTTATAAAAGAAAATAGAAAAGGAGATTTGCATTAGTATGTTATGAAAAATACTTATACCAATTTTATCTGCAATAATAGCCACCATTACATCATTTATATTATTAAAATTTTTTCTAAATGTTACTTATGAAGAGAAAATATTAAAATTAATAAAAAATAAAAATTTAATAAGATTTGTAAATTATGATATTTCACAATTAAAATGCATTTCATTGAAAAAAATTGAAGATTATACTTTAAATAATGGTGTTTCTCATAAAGATGATTTTAAAGATTTAAAAAATATTATTTCAAAATTATTTATATATTTAAAATATGCAAATGCTTCTTATGAAAAGATAAAGAATATATCTTTTAATTTCACTAAAGATGAAAAATCAATTTTTATTTCTGGATATTGTTACTATTTATCGCTTGATTCGTCTTTAGATAATTTTCAAAAAAATAAATAGAAAGTTTATAAAAAAGATTTAATTTCAGAATTAAAGTCTCAATTGCAGCCTAATTTTTCATTCAGTTATTACCATATGATAAATTACATTACATGTGTAAGATCGGGAAAAAAGTATCCCTATGTTTTAATAAATTTTGATAAAAAGTATAAACAAGATCCTTTTTTAGAATTTTATAATAAGCAATTAAAAATAGAAAGCAAAAAACATAGATTAGAGGAAGAATATAATAAAATAAAAAAAGATCTTAAAGACAAATGTTTAGAATTAAATATTCCATTTTCTATATATATACCTTGTAAAGTTCTGAACTATTATCTTTACATTAGCAGAACACAATATAAGGAAATGAAATATTTTACCAATATGTTAATAATTATCATCAAGATTTTAAAATATTATTTTAAAAAAAACTGATTTATTAAATATTGAAAATGTTATTAAAGAATATAAATAATTATTATTTTATTCACATTCTCTTTAACTCTTAATGTGGAATAAATACTTATACTTTATCTGACCCCAAACATATATTAAATTATACAGATGTAAAAAAAGACATTAACTTAAGTTATAGTGACAACTATAAAACTATTTTACATTTAGAAGAAAATATTATTTAAAAATTAGAGAGGAAAATCAATGAAAAGTTTATTTGAACAAATTGAAGAAAGTTGAAACATAATTTTTTTCAGAATTTGAATCTATTTAAACATATCTTTAATTAGAAAAAAAACAAAAATTAAAGATTTAAAAACTAATTATTTTTAAATAAAATAAATTACATGATTTTGGAATAGTTTATTGGCACTTTTTATTTTAGAAAAAAGGATTAATATATAAAATTTAATCGCAAAAGTTATTAGTTGTGTGTTTAGATTTTTTTCATGGTATAAATTATTGAATTTGTATTAGTAATAATGTGAATTCTTTTATCAAAAAGAATTTTTTAACTCTACCATTACAATAATAATATATTAGAATTCTAATATTTTTTACTTTATTAAAATATTAATGATATTACAAAGGTTAAAAAGTTATTTTATTATCAATTAATTTTTTAATTACTGCTAGTTAAATGATGTTAAACTATTATTATATCAATCATATGGTGGTGTTTTTTCTTAAAGAGATTGATTTTATTCAATGAGAACAAGTAAATTTGATACTTTAAAGATTTTTTATAGTTATGGAAAATATTGTTTAATTATATTAATATTTTAGATAGCAAATTAAATCATTTTAAAATAGTTAATTTATAAATAAAAGACACTTTTTCTTGATTTTTTATGTTAGTATTAACGTATGTAATTTTGATAAATCTGAGGAGAAAGGGGTTGTGTAAATATTAAAGCAATAAATAAAGTTATAGCATATTCTACTTCTTCTCTTTGATTAGCAGTAATAATAGTACTATCAATTAATTATAAAATTCTTGGAGAAACATTTTTTTGAACTATTGCTATTACTATGGCTTTACCATTTGGAATAGTATTAGAATGTTTATATTCAACCATATACTGAGTATTAGTAAAAATAGTAGAAAGAATTGCTCAGTATAAATATACCCGTTGAATACATTGTTCTCATTTTATAACATTAAAAAAATATGATAATTATAAAAATTATCATAGTGAAGTAAAAAATAAAAAATATCATAATGAAGAAAGATTTCAACAACTTTTATCAGAAAATAATATAATTAGAAATCTTTGAATTTCTTCTGTTATCGGAATTATTTTTATTTTAATTTATTTAAATTTACTATTTTCTAATAGTAGTAATTGATTATCCACCAACAATCCAAGAATTAGCTTTAATTTTTTTAATTTTATCTGATTTAGTTATTATTCCAATAAATAGTGGTTCAGGTAGTTTTAAAGGTTTAGCTGATTTAAAAAATACTTTAAATCAAATATGCCGACAAGAAAATAGAGAAGTACCACCAATAAAAATCGTTTTTAATAATATTAAAGATAATGAAAATACAAGTTTTATTTTTAATTGATTGAAAGATGAAACTTTAGATAAATTTTTATCTAATAACATTATTAAGAATAGTGATATTTTTATTAAAACTGAAAATGACTTAGATAGTATTTGAGATAATAAATATTATTGACGTCAAAAACAAGCATATGAAGATTTAATTCAAGAAATTATATAAGTAAATAAAAAACCCCAACAGCTAGGGTTGGGGATTGGGGAGCTACTCTCCCTTGCACAGTATTACCCTGTACTAACAAGTATATAGGGGCTTTGCCCCGCCCCCTCTCTCGTTGCTTCGCAACCTCTCACCACCCCACACAGTGTGGGGTAAACCCCCACGGCCAACCAACCAAGGTTCTGGTTGGCACCGACCATTAATATGAATTTATTTTTTTACATTTTTGGTGACTTAGAAGGTTTATATCCACTCGTTGATGGTTTTTGTCATTTACTTAATCTTTCTGTTGCTTCTTTTAAACGTCCTTCTTTTTCTAATTTATTTAATTCTTCTTGTTTAATTTTTTCTTGTGCTTTTTTTTCATCTCTATTCATATCAACTTTAACTGCTTCGAATATTGTTGCTACAGTTATTAAAATAAATATGAATAGAGATGAAAAAAAAGCAAAAGAGCAATTAGAAAAAAAAGAGCAGCAAGAACGCAATAGTAGAATAAACGAACGTATAAATGATAAGTGTCATGACTTTTTGAAGAATTATTTGAAACTAGAAAAAAATAAACCAGTTGCAGATGTAAAAATAGAATTCAAAAATATATACGGCGAAAATTTTGATAAAAACGTAAAATATGATAATCTAAATCTAGAAATGAAAGATAAATCAATAGATACACATTCAATCAATAATTATCTCAATGAAAGTAAAAAAATATTCCATGAACAAAAATATGTAGCCAAAATTTAAAATAAGCAAAGGAGAAAAAACTTATGTGAAAACATAATCCCGATGGAACAACAAATACACAATCATTTAATAAATGAATGTTTGAAGATGCTGAAAAAACTCTTGAAGAATATAATAAAAAGTCAGAAGATCCACCTTTTTTAACTGCAAATGAAGTTAAAAAAGTTAATAATAAAAATTTAAATACTGTGAATAATCATCCTAGTAATTCTAAAAATAATTTATAATATAAATTTTTCACTTGTTTTTACTACTTTACACAAATTTATTAGGTCACACAGATTACTAAACATTACCATTAAATATTTCGATGTGATGTTGTTCTATTTTTCAGTTGTATGCTTTGATTTGATTATCAATAAATATTTTCATATTTTGATTGGGAACAAGTCACATGATGTGAATGTTTTGTTTTAAGTATTGTCTTAAACCATCAAGTTTGTCTTCAAAACGTTTGATGGTTTTTCTAGTTCTTTCGAATTCAGTAATCTCATATCTTTGCTTTCATAATGAACTAGTAAATCAGGATATCCTTTTTTATTGGACTTTCTGATTTAAGTTCTTTTTCAGTTTGATAGGATACTATGTCTTTTTGACTAGACACTCATTTGATAAGCAAATCTTGATGCTGTAGTTCATTGTAGTTAATTCGAATTGATGTGCTTGCTTTGCCTAATTTTCGGTTTCCAAGACTTGAGAGCATGTAGATGTTTTTTCTGGTTAGTTGGTCAACTCTAATAACTTTTTATTCATTTTAAATATTACTCTTTTTTTTAAAAAAAGTTCCTGTATAAAATAAGGAACTAAAGTTTTTAGGGGTTATTTGGACTTTGTGTTTATGTTTAATTTTATATTCATTTTTTAAAATTATTTGTTCTATACAAAAATAAGAACAATTTAATTATAACACTTTTATTTTATTTTTTAACACTTATTTACGTTAAATATTTTCGTTAATTTTAATTAAAATTCTACAAGAAAAAATAAAACTGCTAAGTAAACTGCACAATTGTGCAGTTTTAAAAATATTAATATTTACATTTTCTGTGATTTACTATTAGAACTTTGACTTTTACTTGTTGAAGCTTTTTGGCCAATAGCAACATAAACACAAAAAACATTTTTACCTAGTTGATTAAAATTTTGTGGTAAAACCTTAAACCATCTTGTAATTTTTGTTCTGCAATATCACTAATTACTTTATCTAATTTACTTTGATTTATAGCATATGAAGTTTGCGGATTTACATATATAACTGGATCTAAAAATTCTTTATATCCATTTGATAAATCATTAATATTAATATTAAATCCTTTACCTTCTTTTGAAATTTTATAATGATCAAAATTAGATAAAACAATTGTTTTTATATTGTTTTTTATTTCCATTTTTTGACATAGATTACTTCACACATCAAACACCATATCTATTGCTCTTAGTAAATGTATAGAATTATCACATAAATGCTATTGGTAATAGCATAAGCATTAGTATTGGTTATATTTAAGCTAGGATTAGTATCAATTAAGATGTAGTCATAATAATTTTTCAAATATTCATAATTTTCTCTAAAATAAGATAATAATATTTTTTCTCTGGAAATTTCATTATTTAATTGTATTTCTAATTTTATTGCTTCTATATTAACTGGAATGATTGATAAATTATTTATATGAGTTTCAAAAATAATATTTTTTAGTGATGTGTTTTTTTGAAATAAAAACATAGAAAATGGTTTTTCTGGATTTAATTGACAGCATTTAGTTAAGTTACCTTGTGGGCCTAAATCAATAAGTAAAATTCGTTTTTTTTCTATGCTTAAAAAAGCAAATAAATATTAATGATAAATAATGTTTTTATTTTAGTAAATTATCCTGTAAAAATGTGTTCTAGTGCAACTAATTAGATATCATAAATTTTAAATTGATAGAAACCAAATTGCTTTTTAATACTAATAAGTTTTTGCATTAATATTTATTTGCTTTTTTATATTGTTAATGATATTATTTTTAAGTAATTTTTATTAATAGTAATTTTATAAGTGAGGTGAAACTATGGCAAAACCAAATATCCATCCAGAATACTTTCAAACTAAAGTGACATGTATAACATGTAGTAATAATTTTATTAGTGGTTCAACTAAGGGTAAAGAAATTCGTGTTGATACATGTTCAAGTTGTCATTCATTTTATACTGGAAAACAATCATTTGTTTCAGCAAAAGGAAGAGTTGAACGCTTTAATACAAAAGCAAGTAAACAAGTTGAAATAAAAACAAAAACTGTAGAAGCAAACAAACCAAAAACACAAAACAATAAAACTATTGTATTAGAAACAGCAAAAGATGTTCTAAAATTAACTGATACTAAACAAGTTAAAAAATAATTTTAATTAAAGTAGAAACTATATTACTAGTTTCTTTTTTTGTATTATTACCGTAAAATTATTTACAACCATTTTTAATATTAATTAAGTTAAAATATTGTATGTATATTATCCAATAAATATACAATGTAATTTTTATTGGATAACTAGTATAATTATGTATTATGTAACTTTAAGGTAAGGAATGGTTTTATGGAAGAATCATCTCAATTTAATAAATTAGCAATAAGTCAAGGTATTAAATATTGTTTATCTGAAACTAGTAACCTTAAATTTAACATTGTTAATTTATCTGTTGAAAAAGCGGTAAAAGATTGAAGTTTTGAAGGAAAATATCCTATTTGTTTAGCAATTTTTAGTAATGATGAAGATAATAATGAAAAATTAATTAATGCTTTAGCTGGCAACACTACTATTATCGAAGGTAAAATCTTAATTAATGATCTTGATGTTACTTATAATAGTATTGGCTTTGAACGAAAAATAGTTTATGTTAGTATGCAACTACAAGGTTGAAATAAGCTATTTAGTGTTCAACATAACCTAGCAAGAACAGCATTTGCTAATAAACCTTTTTTACAAGAAATCAGTAACTTTAATCAAAAAATAAAGATCGATATTGAAAATTTAAAAAATACCGGCTTAAACTTAGATAGTGGTTATTTTAAAGATAAATTAATTAATATTATTATTAATTTTATTAATGAAACACAAAGTACTCGTGATAATTTTATTAAAGAATATCAATATCAAATTAATCATTTTCATAAAAATTTTGCTAAAGAAAAATTTAACTTCCCTGGTAGTGAAAAATTAATAGATATTTTAATTAAAAAATTTACTGCTGAAGAAGCCAATATTATTGCTAATAATAACTTATTATTTTTACAATCATTACAAGATCGTATTTCTAGTTTAGAAAGTTTAGTTGGACCATGCTTTTGTGGGTGTGATCCACCCAGAGAACGAAAATCAGAATTTCAATTACGTGAAATTACTTTTGTTATTAAAGAAATAAATAATTATTTAAATCGCGAAATTGGTGCTATGAGAAGTGAAATTAGAACTACTTTAAAAACTTGTAACAATTATAATCAAAACTTTAATAATGAACTTAATCATTTACTTTCATATCAACAAATAAAATGTACTACTCGTGGTCAAATTGATCAAACTTTAGAACAATGAATTGATTTAGCAGAAGTACAAAGAATTAAATTTAATATGAAGCAAGATTTTGTGGCAATGCAACTTTTACCAGATGAAATGTATTTACTTTTGAAAAATATTAAAGATGAAATTAAAATTTATCATGATAAAATTTTAAAAAATCCTGAGTTGCAAGATAAAGAAACATATCAACAACAACTACACACTTTATATTCACAGTTAATTGATATCCGTGATTTAATTAGTGAAAATATTGTTATGATTTTTGAAAATTTAGAATTAAGTCATTTATTACCATTACGTTTAACAAAGTTAACAATTGTCGAACGACAATTAATAAAAATTATTCAACAATTAATTGTCCCAACTAAAGTTTTAATTTTACATAATCCATTTGAACTTTTAAATAATGATAATAAAGAACAATTAGCAAATTGAATTAAAAAATTACAAAAGTTTTTAAAAATAATAATTATTTTTACTACTAATAATCAAGTTGATATTAATTTATTAGCAACTGATGTTACTGTTATTGAAAATGAAATAATTATACAACAAGGAAATGTTAGTGAAATAATTGATAAACCATTATCTTTAAACTTATTAAAAGAAATGAATGAACAACATATTAATATTGCCAAAGGAGTATGAAATGCTCATAATTTATATTTTTATGATGTTAATTTAGGAAAATTTAATAAGAAAACTGCTTCGACGATTGCTTTTAAATCAAATAGTGTTTTGTTTAGTATCAAAAAACCAAGATTTACTTTTTTTAAAATTTCAATTATTATTAAAGGTGTTATTAAAAACATTACTGAGGTTAATAAAAAAGAAGCATATTTATTGGTTGAAACTGCTAATGGTGAAGAGTTTGAAGTTTTAACAAATAACAATAATAATTTTGAAATAGGAACTATTGGTTGAATGAGTATTACTAAAAACTCGATTTTTGTTTTTGATGATGAGACTAAACAATTAATTGGTACATGATAGAAAGGTAATATCTTATGAATATATTTAAACAACAAGCACAGGAAATTTATCAATTAATAAAAATTAGTAATCCGATTATTATTCATCGTCATATTAATCCTGATGGTGATGCTTTGGGATCACAGTGAGGATTAAAAAGAATTATTGAAGATAATTTTGAAAATAAAAAAGTATTTGCTCCTGGTGAAAGCAATGAACAAATGGCATCATTTTTTCCATCACCAACTTTTGTTAAAAAAGAAGATTATCAAAATGCATTAGTAATAGTTTGTGATACTGCTAATCGCGAACGAATTAGTGGTGAGTTTTGACAAGAAGCAAAAAAGATAGTTAAAATTGATCACCATCCTATTATTGATAAGTATGGTGATCTTAATTTAATTGAAGAAACAGCTTCTGCTGCTTGTCAAGTAGTAGCAAAATGAGCGCAACTATTAAATTTAAAAGTTTCTGCTTTAGCAGCTAGGGATTTGTTCTTTGGTTTAGTTACTGATTCTGGTCGATTTTTATATCGTTCTGTTAATGAAGAAACTTTTCAAATTGCTAGTTTTTTAATTAATAAGGGTTTTAATTTATTAGATTTATATCAAAGTTTATATATCCAAAATTTAAAAATTGTAAGATTAAAAGGATATATTTTATCAAATTTTAAAATTACTAATAATGGGGTTTCTTATATCATATTTAACGATAAAATAATTAATGACTTACAAACAATAATTATTAATCAAAATAAAATGTTAAATATTAAAGACGAAGTTATTTTAAGCCAAGAGGATTTAACTAGTCAAGTTAATGTTATGTCAAATATTGCTGGTATTAAAATTTGATTAATTGCTACTTATGATCAATTTAATAGTAAAATTAAGATTAGTGCCCGTAGTGCTAAATGAATAATTAATGATGTTATTGCACAATTTGGTGGTGGTGGTCATCAAACAGCAGCAGGAGTATACTTACAAAACATTGATGAAGTTGAAAAATTACTTGATAGTTTAGATAAAGTTGCTAGTAAACCACCACAATTAACAAGTAATTAAATTAGAGATGGAGTAGAAAAAATGTATAATCGTTATAATGAAGGATGAATTGAAGTAATTACTGGCTGCATGTTTGCTGGTAAAACTGAAGAATTTATGCGTCGTATTAATCGTTTACAATATGCTAAACGCAAAGTATTAGTTTTTAAACCAGTGGTTGATGTTCGTTATGATGCCAAAAAAGTTGTTAGTCATAAAGGAGTATCAATTACGGCAACGGTAATTGATGATCCAATGCAAATATTAAAATATGTTGATGCAACAGTTGAAGCAATTGCTATTGATGAAGTTCAATTTTTTAAACCATCAATTATTGAAGTAATTAAAACATTAGCAAATCAAAATAAGCAAGTTATTGTTGCTGGGTTAGATCAAGACTTTCGTGGTGAACCATTTGCTGTTACTAAAGAATTATTAGGTTTAGCAGAATTTGTAACTAAATTAGATGCTGTTTGCGTTGAATGTGGTAAAGCAGCAACAAGAACACAACGTATTATTAATGGTCGCGAAGCTAGATATGATGATGAAATTATTTTAATTGGTGCCCAAGAACAATATGAAGCACGTTGTCGTAGTCACCATCGTGTCTTAACAAATGATCAGAAAAAATAAATCAGGTGTGAAATTATGAATCAAAAAACATTAGAACAATTAATGCAACTTGCTAAAAAATATCATGAAATCGAAAAACAATTAGAAAATCCTAGTGCAATTACTCGTGAAAAATATACTGAATTAAATAAAGAACGTAGTTGTCTAAAACCAATTATTGAACAATATGGAAAATATCAAAAAATTAATGACGAAATAATTGAAACCAAAAAAGCATTAGCAACAGAACAAGATCAAGAACTTTGTGAAATGTTTAAAACAGATATTAAAACAAATGAAGTTGCATTAGCAAATGCAGAAAATGAATTAAAACTAACATTAATTTCCAAAGATATTAATAATGATAAAAACGTTATTATTGAAATTAGAGGTGCTGTTGGTGGTGATGAAGCAAATATTTTTGCTGGTGACTTATATCGCATGTATAATAAGTACTGTGAAATTCAAAGATGAAAAATTGAAACAATTGAAGCAAAAGAAGCAGTAAATGGTGGTTTTAGTTACATTGCTTTTATAGTTAAAGGTAAACATGTATTTGCTAAATTAAAATTTGAAGCTGGTGGCCATCGTGTTCAAAGAGTTTCAAAGACTGAATCACAAGGACGAGTTCATACTTCAATTGCTACGGTTGCCGTATTACCAGAAGTTAATGAAATTGAAATTAAAATAAATAATTCTGATTTAAGAATTGATACTTATCGTTCGAGTGGTGCTGGTGGCCAACATGTTAATACTACTGATTCAGCGATCAGAATTACTCATATTCCAACAGGAATTGTTGTGACTTCACAAGATGGACGAAGTCAGCATGATAATAAAGATAAAGCAATGCGGGTATTAAGAGCTAAGCTTTATGAAAAAAAAGTTGAGGAAGAACAAGGAAGAATTGGTAATTTACGAAAAACTGCTGTTGGTAGTGGTGATCGTTCAGAAAAAATTAGAACATATAATTATCCGCAAAATAGAGTAACTGATCATCGCATTGGTTTATCTCTATTAAAATTAGATCGGATTATGGAAGGTAATATTGAAGAAATTATTATTGCACTAATTAGTAATGAACAAAAAGAAAAATTAGAAAATATTGATGAAAATATTACCATATTAAAGTAAAAAAAGGAAGAAAATTATTATGGATTTTAAGATTTTAGATACTCGAACAAAAATTTTGTTTTTAATATCAGTTATCTTTTTATATGTAACATTAGGAACATTTATTGCAACAATTATTAGTGGTGGTATTATTCATATTTTATTTTTAGTTTTAACATTATGATTTGCTAGCGCCGCTAGTTTGATTTTTCATTATTTATTATGAAAAAACTTAGAATTTTTGCAAAATATTAATACTAATAATATTAATAACTTTGGTTTTGTTATTAGGATTTGCAGTTATATTATTCTTTTTCCAATTATTTGTTTATTAACAATTACTTTATTATTTATTTTTAGTATTATTATTTTAATTTTAATTATTAATAATTTAATAAAAAAAATGTCAAAAAAGAATAATTCAAATGTTAATTTTCAATAAATATTTATTTTGGAGTAACAATTAATGACTTATAAAGATTATCTTTTATTAGCAAAAAAAATTAATAAAAGGAATGAACAAATTAATAAGATAATTTTATTACAGTTTATTAATAAAGATTTATCATGATTATATGCAAATCTTAATCAAACAGTAACAACAAATTTTTTACCATCATATTTAAAAATAATTAAAAAAATTGTTGCTGGCTATCCCTGACAGTATATTGTTGGTTATCAATGATTTCTTGATCGTAAGTTTATTGTTAATAATAGCGTCTTGATTCCTCGTAGTGAAACTGAAGAATTAGTTAAAAATGTTTTTGTCTATGCACAAAACATTTTTAATAATGATTTAACAGTTTTAGACTTAGGAACAGGCAGTGGTGTCATTGCTATTAGTTTGGCTTTAAAAAAACCTAATTGAGATATCATAGCGAGTGATATTAGCAATAATGCATTAAATATCGCTAAGATTAATAATGATAATTTTAATCTACATAATATTAAATTTATTGAAAGTGATATCTTTAGCAACCTTAAAGACTACAAGTTTAATATTATTGTTGCCAATCCACCATATATTGATAAAACAGCAAACAATTTTTTAATTAATAATTTACAATATGAACCAGAATTAGCCTTATTTGCTGCTAATAAAGGCTTGTATTTTTATCAACAAATCTTTCAACAATGTCATCTTATTTTGAAACAATCATTTTTATTAGCTTTTGAATTTGGCTTTCATCAAAAAGCAGCATTAAACGATCTTATTAAAAAATATTTACCACAATGTAACTATCAATTTGTTAAAGATATTAATAATAAATGAAGAATGTTATTTATTTGGCACGCGTTATAACACATAAAAACAATTTTAGAGCAATAATTTTGTCACTCACAAGGTGACTATTTTATTTTTTAAAAAGGAAAATTTCATTTAACCTTTCAATTAGGATAATGGGGGCAGTTTTAATGTGGCTATCATTGAAATACTAAAATATTTTCAGTATTCTTGTTCAGTTAATATACCATTTCTAATGCAAAAATTTAATGTTACATTTCGAACTTTGCAGAGAAACGTTGCTTTTATTAATAAACTATTAATGAAAATTAGTAATTGTAATATTGTTAGAAAACATGAACATTTTGTAATTAATGGTGACAATGAAATAATTGCAATAAATACTTTGCTTGCACAATTTATCCACACACCTAATGAATATCCTTTTGTGACAATGAGTAATTTATTCTTAATGTTTGTATGACAAAAAAACATTTAACTAGTAAATGACTTATAAATAATATAAGTAATACAAATAAGCATAATTTAAAAAAAGATATTGTTTATTTGAATAATTTTTTAGTTAACCAAAATTTAAGATTAAAATTAAAATTTGAACATAATAAGGGTTTTCGATTAGTTGGTTATGAACAACATTTACGATTTATAACTGCTATTATTATAAAACGTATTGGTAAAGATGAAAATCTTTTCCTAGATGATGATAAAGTCCTAACTTATATATATAAAAAAATAAAAATTATAATGATTAATATCGGTTATAAAAAATATTATGATGAACAGTTGATATGATTTTTAATAATTAATGTCAGAAGAATTAAACTTAATTTTTTTCTTGAAAAAAATAATGAAATTGAATTTAGTTTAAGTTTAAATGTCAAAAAAGAAATTAAAGAATTTATGTTAATAATTACTAAAGAATTTGATATTAAGTTTGATCAATTTGAAACTAATTATTTTAATTTTGTTTGCTTACTTAATATTAAAGTTGATAATCAATTATGTCCAAATATAACTTCAGAAATTGACAATATTACTCAAAAAATATTTTCCTTTATTACTTGTCAATATCAGGTGCCTTTATATTGAAATGTTTTTAAAATAGAAAGTGATTACCAATGAGGGCAACAACTACTTTTTATTATAAATTCACAATTAAAAAATAATTATTTTCCTAACCTTAATCTTTTAAGAAATAAATTTTTGATGACTACTTTTCATAAAAGTTTTATAGAAAATGAGAACTGAAATATTCCCTTGTGTATATTTTTAATTGATGACTCCTATGCTAAAGTTCAAATAAATTCATTTATAAAAATAAACTTCTCTAATATTTTAATTATTTCCCAAAAAAATAACTTAAATAATAGTTTTAAACTTCACTTACTAAATCAAAAACCTTGCATATTAATTGAAAAGGTAAATATCTATAATAATTATCATTTAGATAAGTATAAAAATATTGCTGTCATTATTATTAATGAGAATTCGTGAAATTATCGATTAGAAAAAAATATTAATGAAAAAATAAAATGCGTGATGTTAAAAAGAATTCAACATTCAATTACGGTATTTAATTTTTATCTCCAAGAAAAATTTTATAGTATTAAGTCTATTTTATGAGCATTTCAAAAAATATTTATGAAAAAATATTATTAATAAATCAATTAATACCTGTTCCAGATTATAATTTCCTATTATCCTTTTATATACAAAAAACCCTTTAATATTTCATAACAAATTTAAAATCAACTTTATTTTTATTTTACTTACTAATAAAAGCAATACTCAAAATTATAATTGAATACATTTATGAATTTCTTTATTTAAGAAAATGATCAATACTAATATTAAAAGTATTAGTCATATTTATAAAATAATACAATCAATCATTACAATTTAATGTTAATTTCCTCTACATTTTTATGTAAAAACATCTTTAACAATAAGTTTAAAGATGTTTTTACACATAATTTAATTAATTTTTTAATAAAAATATTTTTTTGTTGATATTTTATTATAATATATAGGTATTCATATCAGCATCTTTTTCTTGTTTTTCTAAGATAACAACTATTATATTTAAAGTAATAAGTGTATAATTTAGTTAAAGATTTTAGAATGGTGCTTTCATGATAACTTTTCAACAAAATCAAATTAAAGAAATTAGTGAAGTCATTATTAATGGCGAGATTGTTGCGTTACCAACAGATACTATTTATGGTCTTGCTTGTAAATTTAATGATGATAATGCCATTAATAAAATTTATCAAATTAAAAAGCGTAATTATAATAAGCCATTATCAGTTTTAGTAGGCAGTTGGGAACAAGCTAAAAGTATTGGTGTGATTAGTGAAGAATTACAATCATTTTTACTAAAAAATTTTAATGTTGGTAAAGTTACTGTTATCGTATTGAAACAATCTAGTTTGAATACTCAATATTGAATAAATAAAAAAACAATAGCAATTAGAGTTAGTGCTTCACATTTTATTCAAGAATTAACAAAATTAACAGGTCCTTTAGTAGCTACAAGTTGTAATTTAAGTAATCAACAACCAATTACTAACTATCATGATATAAACTTCCCTACTTTAAATTATAAAGTAGCAGGTGAGATTTTAGATAATAAGCCATCAACGATTTTTGATAGTTTTAATGATAAAATTATTAGATAAGAGTATTAAAAAAGGAGATAATACTATGAATTGATGAATAATTTCAATTATTATTGTTTGTGTAGCAATATTAATTATATTAACAACATTAATACTATTAATTAGAAAGAATAAACAGAAAAAAATATTAAAAATTACTAATGATATCAATAATACATATCAAAATTTAAAAATTAAACCATTAAAAACTAAAGAGTTATCGGTCTCAGTTGAAGAAATTAAAGAGGATATTTATTATAGTGGCAAAGTTATTTTAGGCCAATATCAACACCTTGCTAAGATTTCTGGTCAAAATATTATTTTGAAAACTGAAGATGATGCGGCTAAAAACGCTAATAAAAAAATATTTTTACGTTATAAAGTTAGAGATATTAATTTTATAAAATCATCAGATTTTATCCCCTTAAATCAAATTGATTTATTAATTTCTCAAAAAAATATTTATTTTATTGATCCTTTTGAACCACAAATAATTTCATTGACTAATGTTAATAGCATTACATTTTTTTGAGAGAAAAATAATTATATAAAAAATAAACAAAAATATATAGGTATCGAAATTAATTTTAAAAATAAACCTTTATTTTTTCTTTTTAATACATATGAGGAAGCTATTAGTTTTGCTACACATGTTATGAAGTTATGATAATTAATGTTTAATAATTAAAAATTTTGCTTTTTTATGAAAATGATATAATTATAAAAAATATACTATTATTAGGAGCAATATTATGCCAAAAAAATCTTTTAAATTTAATGCTTGAAAGTTTATACAATTTACTGGCTTTTTTTTAATTATTTTAGGTATTATTTTTTCTTTCTATTCTTTTAAAGTTACTTTATTATTATATTTTGGTTTAGTATCAGTATTAATAGGTTCTATTAATATTGTTATTTATTATATTTTTATTGGAACAAACAGTTATCAACGATATTTAAGAAAACAAAGAAAACAAAGTAATACTAAGTTAATAATTGAAAATAAATAAAACATATAAAAATAAAATTAAGAAAATTAGTTTTATTAAGAAAATACTAGGTGGAAACTATGAGAAAAATATTAAAAATATTGAAAGCATTCGTTTTAACAAGCACTGTTTCTTTGTCACTAATTGCATGTAGTAAAGTAGGAAAAAGAAATCAAGATTACATTGATATTAGTAACATTACCATGGAAAAGATTAATGCTAAGGTTAGTTTAAATAATGGTGAAATTTATAATACTGCTTTACATCAATTTCAAATAAATATTGAAAATAAAATTAATAGTCTTATAACTCAAGGCAGAGAAGCAAAATATTATGTTGATTTTAAAATTAAAATTGCTAATCATCGCATTTATGATAAAATTGAAAAACTTGAATTACTTGATATCAATGTATCTGCAACAAGTGATAGTAAAGTTTTAAAAGGTAATTTTAAAGCAGAAGTAAATTTAGTACCAAAACCAGTAGATATTAGTAACATTAATATTGATAAGCAAGAAGCAAAAATTGTAGTTAATAGTACTACTTTTGAACAAGCCATTAATGGACAGTGTTTATCATTAATTCAAAATAAAATTACTAATCTTGTTGCAACTGCAAGACAGGATAATGATTATGTTGTTAATGTTGAAGGTCATCAGTTAACAGAACAGATCGCTAAACTTGAACATGTTCATATTAATGTTAATGCCATTAAAGATGATTATCACTTTTTATTACAAGGTAGTTTTACTTTTATTTTAGTTCTTGTTGCAGTTTAATTTATATTTTTAATTCAAAATAATAATTTACTATTAGTATTAACCTAAAATAATCGGAGACAAAAATGACAGAAATAGAGAAATTATTAGCGATGAACTATGAAAATGCTTGTAATTATTTAAAGAATAAATATGGACATGTCGCAAAAGATTATTTTATAGATGAAACAATGACAAAAGCAAAAATAAGACAATCTATCAAAAGGGGTAAAGAGGGTTTATATATTCATCATATTGATGAAGATAAGGCGATTAAATTGTCTACACCAAAATATGCGCAACTTGCACCATTTGCTTTTCAAAAAGCGAATAGATTAGTTTATTGCAATTTATTAGAACACTTGGTTTTACATATTAAAATAGTTGAATCTACTAAGTTAAAATATGGTTGTGGAGGAATTTATGCATATATTGTTCCCGAATTAAATGATATTTATAGTGGTATTCAATATCAACAACCATGAAAGCAAAAGGTTAGTGCAATTGTTTTACCATTAAAACAAGATTATCTTAAGTGTATTAAAAAGTTAGTAGATCTTGATTTTCCTTATCCTTTACTTAGTTCTTTTAATGATAAATTTCAATTATGAGAAAGTAAAAATAATAATCAATTATATGATGAAATGAAAAAATTAGGTGTTAAATATTAAAATAATTAATATTATCAAAAAATGATTTCAAAATTTTTCATATCTTTTTATATAAATATAAATTTTTAATTTTTTAAAGTGCTAAATATTGCGTTTTAAAGGCTATTAACGTATTGTTTTATTTTTTTAATACTAGCCTATTAATTTAATCTTTTTTGTTAATGATTTTATCAATAATTTAATTAAAAATAGATGATAACAACTGGCAATAATTTTCATCAGTTTTTAATTTTTTAGATGATTATGATGAACAATATATTATTCCATTTCATGAATTAAAAACTTCCAGTTTTATTTTTTTTATTATTTTCTAAAATTAATCTTATGTTTGCAAATTGTTCTTTACTGATATAACTCCAATAATTTTTATCGATATATATTAATTTTAAAATAGAAAAATTATTGAATAAAGAAAGCATGTAAAAAAATAATAAAAATAAAAAAAATAAACAATGTATTTCAAAATTAAAATATTGCCATTGTTCATTTTAATATAAAATTTAATGAGAAATTAATCTAAACTAGTAATTTCATAAATTAATAAAAACATTAAAGTTAAAATTGAAAATCTAATTTTGTTAATTTATTGACATATATTCATTAACTTTATTTATTAATTTTTTGTTTTTATTACTAATTATTAATTAGTACTTGTCTTTTCTTCACTTTTTTCATCTGAGTTTTCTACCGTTTTTGTTCCTACATATTGTCAAAGTTCGGCAAAGATTCCAGCTGCTAAGTTATTATCAGTATTAGAGATACCTTTTCCAGTTTCACTAGTTGTTGTTGCAGTTCCTCCAAGATTATTATAGCTACTTACAAATGGTATATATTTAGAACCTGATGGTTCTGAATTTCTGTCATGAATAAAAGATATTTTTGCTGAATTAGGGGTAGTTCATACCTGACTATCACATAAAAATTTATGATTATGTTTTCCAACACTTCCTGTTGTTTCTCCTTTTTCATCACCTTCAACTAATGTAAATCCTTTAGTAACTCTTATTTTTACTCAACCTTCTGGCATTTTTGATCCAGGTGCCATTCATTTATATTCACCAGGAATTCATTGTTCGTTATTTTCTTCTGCTTTTTTGCTTTTTTCTTGACATTTTTTTAATTGGTCTTCTAATTCTGCAATTCTATCTTCTAATTCTTTAATTTTTTTGCTTTATCTAATCCATCTTTTACTGATTTTGCATAGAGAGCGTTTATGTTTTCTAATTCATCAGCTGTTGCTTGTAATTTTTTATTTAATTTTTCAATCTTTTCTTTGCAATCATTACTATTAGAAGTTTCATTTTCTCCTGCTGTTCTTGTTGTATTATCTTCTTCATAAATCATTTGTAAATCCTCCTTTTTATTAAGGCTCTTTTGTATAAATTATTAATTGATGAGGTTTATTAAAAAAATCATTTTATTAAGTTTAAATATTAGTAAATAATTAAACTGATTATTTTTTAATAAGACAATAAAACAATTACAACTTTTGTTATTTATATAACTAATATTAAAAGTTTTAAATAAAATGAGTTCATTACTTGACTAGTAATTGGTAAAATAAATACCACTTAAAGTTTATATCTGAAAAAATAATATGCAATAAACATTTTTATAAAATAATTTTTGCTTGTTTTTGATGTTTAAATATGAAATTAAATTATGTGATTGATTTATAAATTTTGAAAAATTACTGTTAATGGTAACACTTGTATTAAATCTTGTTTTTGGGTTAATATCCTGTTTAAAATAAATAACAATTGCTTTTTGTTAATATTTAATTTCACTTTTGGAAAATTATTATTTGATAATTAATAGAAAATTTTGATTTGATATTAATATTTTATTGTTATTTTATTGATTTCTAAATTAAAAGGCGTAAAATTTCATATTAGTATATATTTTAATTATTGAAAGTATACGGCATTAAAGATAAAGGAGTGTTTTTAGTGGAAAATAGTAAAAATCTGTTTATTGTTAATCATCCTTTAATACAAGATAAATTAACAAGAATTAGAAATCATTTAACCCAAAAAAAAGATTTCAAAGAGAATTTAAGCGAAATTGCTACCTTGATGGGTTATGAAGTATTTAAGGATCTTCCTATGGATAAAATTGAAGTGGAAACACCCATTACTAAAGTTATTGGTAAAACATTAACTAAAACAATTATTCTTTCTCCAGTTTTAAGAGCCGGATTAGGAATGATAAATGGATTTGAATATCTAGTACCTAATGCAATTATTAGTCATATTGGTCTTTACCGTGATGAAGAAACTTTAAAACCACAAAAATATTTTTTTAAGTATCCTAAAAATATTAAAGATATTGAGCATGCATTAGTGTTTATTTTAGATCCAATGCTTGCTACTGGTGGTACTGCTGATGCTGCCATTAAAGAATTAAAAAAAGTAGGTTTTAAAAACATTACTTTAGTTTCTATTGTCGGAGCACCAGTAGCAATAAAGAAGATTAATGATAATCATCCTGATGTTAAGATTTTTTTAGCAGTTTTGGATAAAGAATTGAATAATGATGGTTATATTGTACCTGGTTTAGGCGATGCTGGTGATCGCATTTTTGGAACTAAGTAAATAATTTAATGAAAAAAATAAGAAATAACCTTCTTCTTTCAATACTTTTTACAATGCTATGCTATTGATTATTAATTAATGTAGGATTAATTATAACTGTTATAATTAGTACAAACCATTGATTATTAATTACTGGCTTTAATATTGGTTTTATCGCGAGCATAATTGGCTTATGCTTTTTATACTTAGTATCAAAAGTATCAAAATGATTAACCAGTAAAACACACTTAAAACAAACCATTGCATATTTTGGATTTTTATTAAGAATGTTAATTTATGCTTCAATTATAGTTTTGAATATTTTCTTTAATTTTGCTAATATTTTTACTATAATTGCTGGAATGTCTATGTTAATGGTTGCTACTATTACTGCATCATTGTGTGTATATCACAAAAATAATTTAAAAGAAGGAATTTAAATGAATATTTTAGCTGGACTTGATAGTTGAAATTATTTAAAAATTATGCCACAGTTAATAACAATTTTAATAACAACAGTTTTTATTAGTGTTATTAGTTATATTTATTATTACAAAGTAAAGCGAATGAAAGCTGATGAAGATCCAAGAGGTATTGTTTTAGTTGTTGAATTAATAATTAAAGCAGTTGAAAAAATCGTTGTTGATGTTCTTGGTATCAAGTATAAAAATCTAACAATTTATTTATTATATGTCATGGGTTATATTTTAATTGGTAATTGATTATCAATTATTGGTCTTGAACCACAAGCATCAAGTTATACGGTTACTTTATCAATGGCATTAGTTACTTTTATTGGAATATATTATATTGCTATTAAATTTCAAAAGTTCTTATTTTTTAAAAAATTTATTATTAATCCTTTAGAATTAATTACTCAGTTTGCACCGCTAATTTCTTTATCTTTTCGTTTATTTGGTAATATTTTAGGTGGTAGTATTATTTTAGCAATGCTTTATGGTGTCACTGGTGAAATTTGAAGTAATATTCCAATTATTGGTCAAGTCAATTTATTAATTGGTGTCATTGGCCCATTTTTACATATTTATTTTGATTTATTTACTGGAAGTATTCAAGCTTTAATTTTTGGGACCTTAACTCTTGTTTATTGGAAATTACAAATGGATGAAGGTTCACACAAAGCAGAACTTACTATTAAATTACCAAGAAAACTTCGTAAACAACATAAATATCATCCAAATCATGAAGAAGAAATTTATAATGACCGTTTAATTATGGAACAAAAATAACATATAAAAAGGAGAATTTATTTATTATGGAACTATTAACAACAGTAATGACACATTTATTACATTATTTTAATCATTTAGCAGCAACCGATCCTCAATCTTTAGTAAGTTTAAAATTTGTTGGAGCTGGAATTTCAACTATCTCTTGTGTTGGAAGTGGAATTGGCCAAGGTTATGCTGCTGGTAAGGCTGTGGAAGCTGTTTCTCGCAATCCCGAAGTAGAATCAAAAATTAGAACGCAATTTGTTATTGGAGCAGCTATTGCTGAATCAGGAGCTATTTATGGTTTAGTTGTTTCTTTAATTTTAATATTCGTAGCAAAATAATTATTAAAAAGTAGGTGATTTTATGAATTTTAATTTCAATGATTTAGTTTCGGGTGATGATATTGTTAATCAATTATTTCCCAATCTTCCTGTCTTTATTGCTCATATTTTTGCAACAGTAATTTTGTTAATGGTACTTTGAAGATGAGTTTATGCTCCTTTTCGGAAAGCATTACATGCACGACACTTGGTAATTAGAGAAAAACTTGATGATGCTGCTAGTAAGCAATCGTTAGCTAACCAAGATCGTGGTGAAGCTAGTCAAATCCTAAAAGCTGCTAAAATTGAAGCGCAAGAAATTATTGCTAATGCACAAAATGATGGCTACAATAAACGTAAACAAATTATTGATAAAGCACAAGAAGAAAGTATGCGGATTACTAATCAATCAAATCGTGATTTAATTCGTGCTCGTAAAGAATTAGAAGCAAAAATTAATGAGGAAATTAAAGTAGTAGCATTAGAATCTGCTAAAGAAATTATTGGCGCCGAAATTAATGCTAAAAAACATGAACAATTAATTGATGATTTTATTAAAAATTTAAAATAGTGGTGAAGTTTAAATGATGGATGAAGGATTAGCTAATCAATGAAGTAATGGTCTTTTTCAATTAGCTCGAGAAATTAAAAAAATTACTCAATTTGCTGAAGAAAGTAATAAATTAATTGATATTTTTACTGCGTTTCCAGAATTTATTAACATTGTTAGTAGTAGTAATTTAACTATTGAAATACGTAAACAAATTATTAATGAAACTTTTAAAAACTATATTGAACCATATATACTAAATTTTTTCTTATTATTAATTGATGAACATCATTTTCAATCTGTTCATTTCATTTTAAAAGAATTTCGTAAATTATGTAATCAATATCAGGATATAAATTATGGCATTATTTATTCAGTAATAGAACTTTCAAATCAACAAATAAATCAAATAAAATTGAAAATTGAAAAAGTCATTAATCATAAGATTAAAGTAGTTAATAAAATTGATAAATCATTAATTGGTGGCATTAAAGTTAAAGTACGAAATCAAGTTTTTGATGGTTCAGTTAAAGGCCAAATTGATCAATTAAAACAAAAATTATTAAGTCATGAATAGAGGTAAAACCAAGTGTCCTTAAATGTTAATCAAATTTCAGAAATTATAAAAAGCCAAATTAAAAATTATGGTAAAAAAATTAGTGCTAATGAAGAAGGAATTGTTGTTACTGTTGGTGATGGAATTGCTTTAATTCATGGCTTAGATCGAGCTGTTAATGGTGAATTAGTATTTTTTCCTAAAGCTAATGTTTATGGTATGGTTTTAAGTTTGGAAGAAACTGCTGTTGGTGTTGTTTTAATGGGTGATGATACTGATATTAAAGAAAGAGACATTGTTAGTAGAACAGGTAATGTTGTAGAAACACCAGTTGGTAATACTTTGTTAGGAAGAGTTGTTAATGCACTAGGACAAAAAATTGATGGTAAAGGTCCAATTAAAACTACAAAAACTAAACCAATTGAAAGAATAGCTTTGGGTGTGATGACTAGAAAGTCTGTATCAGAACCATTAGCAACCGGATTATTAGCAATTGATGCTATGATTCCAATTGGCAAAGGACAAAGAGAATTAATAATTGGTGATCGACAAACTGGAAAAACAACAATTGCAATTGATACTATTATTAATCAAAAAGGTAAAAATGTTTTTTGTGTTTATGTTGCTATTGGCCAAAAAGCTTCAACTGTTGCGCAAATTGTTGATAAATTGACACAATTAGGAGCAATGGAATATACAACTATTGTTGCTGCTACTGCTAGTGAAGTTGCTCCTTTACAATATATTGCTCCTTATACTGGAGTAACGATTGCTGAAGAATGAATGGAACAAGGCAAAGATGTCTTAATTGTTTATGATGATTTAAGTAAACATGCCGTTGCTTACCGTGCCATTTCTTTATTATTAAGAAGACCACCAGGAAGAGAAGCTTATCCGGGAGATGTCTTTTATCTTCATTCTCGTTTATTGGAACGCGCTGCTAAATTAAATGAAAAACATGGTGGTGGTAGTATTACTGCCTTACCGATTATTGAAACACAAGCAGGAGATATTTCTGCCTATATTCCTACTAATGTTATTTCAATTACTGATGGTCAAATTTTTTTAATGTCAGAATTATTTAATGCTGGTATTCGTCCAGCAGTTGATGTTGGTTTATCAGTTTCACGGGTAGGTTCATCAGCACAAATTAAAGCGATAAAACAAGCGGGTGGCACCTTAAAATTAGAATTAGCACAATTCCGTGAGTTACAAGCTTTTTCACAGTTTGATTCTGATTTAGATGAGAACACAAGAGCTATTATTGAACATGGCAAACGTGCTATTGAAATTTTAAAACAAAAACAAAATGAACCATTAAGTCAAATTGATCAAGCAATTATTTTATTAGCAATTAAAAATAAAGCAATCAAATGATTACCAGTAGAAATGATGGAATCTTTTAAAAAAGAGGTAATAACTTATTTTCAAAAACAACAACGTAAGAATTATTTAAAATTACAACATGATCAAGCATTTAGTGAAGAACTAGAAAACAATATTAGCCAAGGAATTATGCAAGTTGTTTATAATTTAGTTAATAAATTAAATGACTACAATCCAAAAGTATATGGTAGTGTTGAAGAATGGGAAACATTAACTAAAGCATTGAAGTAATGTAGTAAGGTAAGGTGAAATATCATGGCTCAAAGTATGGAACAAGTTCGTCAAAAAATTAAATCAGTTAATACTAGTTATAAAATTACTAAAGCAATGCAACTAGTATCAACAGCTAAATTAAAAAAAGTAGGTAAAAGAATTGAGATGATTAAACCTTATTATTCTGAAGTTTATGATACATTCCATCAATTAATACCTAAATTGAATAATTCAATTTATTTAAAAGCAAAAGATCAAGTTATTAATAAAACAATATGAGTTGTTTTTAATTCTAATTTAGGGCTATGTGGTGGTTTTAATAATAATTTAAATAAATTAGTGCTTGAACAATATCGGCCAAAAGATGAAATAGTTGTTATCGGTAGTAAAGGAGTTTCATACTTTACTAACCATCATTGTAAAATTATCCAATCTTATACTGAAATTAACATTCAATCATCATATAATGATTCACAAGAAATATCATTATTATTGCTTTCAAAATTTAATAATCAAGAAACTGATGCTATTAAAATTGCATATACCAGATATATCAATACAGCAACAACGATTCCAATAGTTATTGATTTACTACCGATAACTGTTAATAAAACTGATAAAGAAAGTAATTTAATTCAAACTGATTTTGAACCAGATGCCAATACTGTTATTAATAGTGCTATTCCCTTATATGTTGGTGCCATTATTTATGGAGCATTAGTTGAATCACAAGTATCAGAGCAAGCATTACGACGATTAGCAATGGAAAATGCTTCAAACAATGCCAAAGAAATGAAGGATAAATTATTAATCAGTTATAACCGTGCCCGTCAAGGAGCTATTACCCAAGAAATTTCAGAAATTATTGGTGGCGCTGATGCCCAATCATCATAATAAAGGAGTCAATTAAGATGAAAAATGCAACTAGTAAAGAGAAAACTATTAGTGATAACAATGATGCCAAAAAAGTTAATGCTAAGATTATCGTTAAAACAAAAGAAAAAGTAAATAAAAAAGTAGTTGTTGCTAAACCAAAAACTAAAACTAATATTGCAACTAAGAAAAATATTGGAAAAATTGTCCAAATATCAGGTCCAGTTATTGATATTCGCTTTAATGATAATAGTTTACCAAATTTAAATAATGCTATTAGTATTGATAATAATGGTCAAAAACTAATTGTTGAAGTTGCAAAACATATTGGTGATGATAGTGTTCGTTGTATTTCTATGGGCCCAACAGAAGGATTATCTCGTGGTCTTGAAGCTATTGACTTAGGAATTCCAATTAGTGTTCCTGTTGGTGAAGAAGTTTTAGGAAGACTTTTTAATGTATTAGGAGAAGTTATTGATGATGGCAAGGAAATTAAAACGAAATTAAAATATCCTATTCATCGTACTCCTCCTAGTTTTGACGAATTACAATCAAAATCAGAGATTTTAGAAACAGGAATTAAAGTTATTGATTTATTGGCACCTTATGCAAAAGGTGGAAAAATTGGTTTATTTGGTGGAGCTGGAGTTGGTAAAACAGTTTTAATTCAAGAGTTAATCAATAATATTGCTAAAGAACATGGTGGTATTTCTGTTTTTTCTGGTGTTGGTGAAAGAACACGTGAAGGTAATGATTTGTATTTTGAAATGCAAGAATCAGGTGTTATTAATAAAACAGCTTTAGTATTTGGACAAATGTCAGAACCACCAGGTGCTAGAATGCGTGTTGCCTTAACTGGTTTAACGATTGCTGAATATTTTCGTGATGAAAAACAACAAGATGTATTATTATTTATTGACAATATTTTTCGTTTCACCCAAGCTGGTAGTGAAGTATCAGCGTTATTAGGAAGAATGCCTTCAGCGGTAGGATATCAACCAACATTGTCAACGGAAATGGGTGCTTTACAAGAACGTATTGTTTCAACAACACGTGGTTCTATTACTTCAGTACAAGCAGTATATGTGCCAGCTGATGATTTAACTGATCCAGCTCCTGCTACAACATTTACCCATTTGGATGCAAAAATTGTTTTAGATCGTAACATTGCTGCATTAGGACTATATCCTGCTGTTCACCCTTTACAATCTTCATCAAGAATGTTAGATCCAGCTATTGTTGGTCAAGAGCATTATGATGTTGCACAAAGAGTTATTGAAACAATTCAACGTTTTTCTGAACTAGAACCAATTATTGGTATTTTAGGAATGGATGAATTGAGTGAAGAAGATAAAAAAGTAGTAGCTCGCGCTAGAAGAATTCGTAATTTTTGTTCACAGTCCTTTCATGTTGCTGAAAAATTTTCAGGATTAAATGGTATTTATATTCCTGTTAGTCAAACTGTTGCTAGTTTTAAACAAATTTTAGATGGTGAATGTGATGATTTACCAGAACAAGCATTTTTATATGTTGGAACGATTGAACAAGCAATTGAAAAAGCAAATAAGCTAAAATAATTGAAGGTGAATAATATGGCATTAAATCTTAAAATTATTACTCCTGATGGCATTTTCTTTGATGGTGAAGTACAGTGAGTTAATGTGAAAACAACTGAAGGGTATGTTGGTATTCTTGAGTGACATACACCATTAATTGCTAATATTCAAATATCTAAAATGTCATTTAAAATTAAAGAAAAAGTTTATGATTTAACGATCTCGGGTGGACTTTTAGTAACGGATTTACATATGGTTCGCATTATTAGTGATAAAGTTGAATATACTTCAATTTTAAAAGAGCAAGAAATAAGAGTATCTGATGAACGTATTAAAAGAGTTAGTGGGGTTTAATATATGCATGATTCACATTTAATAAAATGAGCAATTGAACTAAGTATTTATCTTTTTAGTTTTATTGCTAGTGCTTTTGCCGTAAAAGCAATTCCTTTTACTAAATTTCTTGATCATAGCCGAGTAAAAGAATCATGAATTTTGTATATGTTAACAACTTTGATTTTTACTTATTGTATTGGTACGCTATTTATTAAGTGTATTGGTTTAGATATTTGGTTTAGTTAGAAAATAATTAATTGTAGTAACGTTTTTTTTGGTAAATTTATATTATTTTTTAAATATAAAAATAATATAGTTTTATCCGCAGTTTGTTATTTTTTTCATTATTAGTATAATAAAAATCAAAAAATCATTTTTACCTGTTTTTTTATTTATTTTTACTTGTTTTTACTATTATTGTATATATAATTATATATATACAGTAATAAACCTATTTTTTTTATGTTTTTTATGTGTATATGCATAAAAAAATAAATTTATTCTAAGAATAGAAGGAGAGAAGTTAGAAAATGAATAAGTTTTTTCTTATGAAAAAACCTTCCCCCACTGATAAAATAAACCCTAGTTTTACTTTTAAAGGAACTTTTAACAAATTAGGTGGCAAAATGTTTGGTAAAATGCAAAACTTAGCAAGAGCTATTGTTTTACCAATTGCTACATTACCGATTGCTGGTTTATTATTAGGAATTGGTGGTGGAGTTGCTAATGCTTTAAAACAATTACCAAATCATGATAATATTATTGTTATTATTAATATTTTCTCAATTATGCAAGTTGCTGGAAATGTTGTTTTTGCTAATTTAGGATTAATCTTTGCAATTGCAATTGCTTTTGGATTTGCAAAAGATAGTAAAGGTGTTGCTGCACTTTCTGGATTTATTACTTTTGCTGTTATGACTGCTGTTATTAGTGGTATGTTTTTTTGAGATTCAAAAACAGAAATGCTAGGTTTTGATCCATGAAATTTAGGTGAAGGTATGTCTGTAACACCAAGTAGTGGTAAAGATTCTGGTCTATTTTCTTCTGTCTTAGGATTATTTCCCACTTTTGATACTTCAGTTTTAGGTGGTATTCTTGTTGGTTGATTAGTATCAATTATTCATAATCACTCATATAATATTCGTATGCCAAGAATATTAGCGTTCTTTGGTGGTGAACGTTTTGTTCCAATTTTAGCTGTTTTTGTTGGAATTGGAATGGGATTAGCGTTTTTCTTTATTTGACCAATGTTATTAATTGCTTTTAAAGCAATGGGTAATGGTTTAGCAACAGGTATGAATACCGATCAACTTACTACTGGGAAATTAACTGGTGATAATTTTCAACCAACAGTTGGTGGCGCCTTTATTGCAATGTTTTTTGGAATTACTGAACGTTTATTAATACCAACAGGATTGCATCATGTTCAATATGCACCGTTCTGATATACTGGAATTGGTGGAACTTGAACTAATGAAGCTGGTGATACATTTGTTGGAGCATATAATATTTTCTTCGGTCAATTTGCTTCAAATGCCGTTGGGCATATGAATCAAACACCTGGTACGATGTTTATGAGTGGACGATTTGCATTTATGCAATATGGATATCCATTTGCAGCACTTGCTATGTGAATGTTAGCACGACCAGAAAATAAAAAATTAGTTGGTGGTATTTTAGGTTCTGCTGCATTAACTTCTTTCTTAACAGGAATTACTGAGCCAATGTTATTCTCATTCTTGTTTGTAGCTCCATTATGTTTTGTTTTCCATGCGTTTATGGCAGGAATTAGTTTCATGATAGCATATTTATTAAATATAGTTATTGGTCAAGGTTTTGCTGCTGGCTTTATTGATTTTTCTTTCTTTGGAATATTACCAAGTGTCCTTGGTAAAGCAACCGGATTCTACTGAGTATTTGTTACTGGTTTACTTATGGCACCAGCTTATTTCTTTGGTTTCTACTACATTATTAAATGAAGAAATTATAAAACTTTAGGTCGTGAAGAAGGAGAATTGGCAACTAATTTAGCTTTACAAAGTGTTGAAAGTTCTTTAGATAAATCTTCAAAAAAAGGTAAAACAAAAGTACAAAATTTATTACTTGGACTTGGTGGCGCATTAAATATCATTGATGTTACTGCTAAAGATAAAGTGTTAGTTGCAACATTAAAAGATACAAATATTTATTCAAAACCTTTATTACGATTAAGTGGTACTAAAAATATTAAAGTAGTTGATAATAAAATTGAAATCACTTATCTTGATGGTGCACAATCTGTTTATCAAACTTTACAAGCAGAAATGACAAAAGAACAAGTAACAGGATCTGATATTAGTAAAGATAAAAATGATAATTTATCAGAAAATATTTTTAAAGGTCTTGGTGGACGCGATAATGTTAAATTGTTAGATAATTGTGCAACAAGATTACGTGTTACAGTTTATGATATGACTAAAGTATATGATAATATTTTAAAAGCAACTGGTGCGGTTGGTATCTTTAAAAAGGGGACTGCTGTTCAAGTGATTTATGGGCCACAAGTTGGTAATATTAAAAATGATTTGTTAAAAACTTGAACTCCAAAATAAAATATTATTAAAATATAAAATGAACAACCTTTAAGTTGTTCATTTTTTTAGTTTTAGTTATGGATAATGTTAAAATTATAAAGTAGAATGGAGGGATTACTATGGATTTTGATGATGATGAAGTTGAACATTTAGAATAAGCAATGTATGAAGAAGTACAAACAAATATAAAAAATGTAAAATTGACAATTGATGTTAATATTGTTATTAAAGATTTATTTAAATATATTAAATTAAAATGTACACAAAAAATTAGAATTATGGACATTTTAGCATTATTTTTATCAGTATTTTCCATAATCCTTTCGATATTACTAACTGTTATTGATAAAGATAGTCAAACAATTAGTAATCAACTTTGAAGATTATTATATATAGTAAGAATATTTAAAGATTTAACTGTGATAATAGTATTAATAATCCCAATATTTATGGTTATTTATGAATTTAAATATTGTCTTAAACAAAATCAACAATTTAAATCTTTTTATGCAAGAAATAATGATTTTACTCCAGAAGAAATTGTTGCTTCACTAATGGATATTAATAATATTTTTAGTTTTAAACATTGAAATGAAATTTCACTTCATATTAAACATTATAAAAAATGTAAATCATTTAAACAACATGCCATTTTAATTGCCATTTTGGATTATTACCAATTACCAATTAATAAATGAAATTTGATGTATTTAAATCAAACAATTAAATATTTGAATTAAAAACAATTCTGTCATATTTTTAGATTATGTGCATTTATTTGTTTAGCAATAGTTATGGTTATTTTAATGAGTACATTCCCTTCAATATTTTTAAAATAATTTTTTTTAGATAGAAAGGTATCATATGGAAAGATTTAATGAAGAAATAGCAATTTTAACAACAATCTTTATTAACAATGCTGATATTAATATCAAGATTAAACAAGAAAAATTTCTAGTTAATAATTTTCAATTTTATGGCATTTTAACTAGTAAACGAAAACTTTTAGTAAAATCACTATTAAATAAATGAAATAAAACTTTATCTTTAGCAATTAAAAAAGAGTTATTTAGTGAATTATATTTACAAAAAAATCGTGAGTTTCAGTATACAGCAATGGAGTTCTTAAGTCTTTGATGAAAACAGAATTTAAATTTTAATGATTTAGATTGACTTTTATTGATCATAAAACATAATATTTGATGAGATACTACTGATTATTTTGATAATATTATTGAGGTACTGATATTTAGTAATTCTGATATTAGTATTAGAAATCAATATTTATTTAAATTAATAAATGATAGTAATTTTTGAATGCAACGAATAGCAATTCAATCACAATTAATGTTTAAAGAAAAAACTAATTTTGATTTATTATTTACATTAATTACGCCATTGTTGTCAACAACTAATTTTTATTTAATTCGTGCTATTGGTTGATCATTACGAAATGCTAAGCGAGTTAATGAAAGCAAAGTAAATAACTTTATTAAAATTAATAATGTTAGTAAAAAAATAATAAGCGTTATTAATGAGCATTAAAAATAAATATGTTTTTTAAAGGAAATCGGTTTTTTTTAATAAAATTATTAGTTTGTAAGAAAAAATAGTACAAATCCAAAAAATTTTTTTGCTCCTAAGTTTTCTAAGTGTTTTTATGTTAAAATAATAAAGATTTTCTTATAAAATGAGAAATAGTAAATATAATTAATAATACAGAAAATAAATGGTGATTTAGTTTATGTGAGATCATAAAATTTTACGAAAAATTAATAAACAAGTAAAGGCAATAATTAGTCTTGATGAAACAATGAAAAAAATTAGTGATAAAGAGTTAGCAAATAAAACAGTAGAATTTAGAATAAGATTGGCAGAAGGTGAAACATTAGAAGATATTTTAGTTGAAGGATTTGCCACAATTAGAGAAGCAACGCGAAGAGTTAGTGGTTTACATCCATATCCTGTTCAATTAATTGGTGGTATTGTTCTTCATAATGGTGATGTTGCTGAAATGAGAACTGGTGAAGGAAAAACGTTAACTGCTGTTATGCCAGTTTATTTAAATGCCCTTAGTGGTAAAGGTGTTCATGTTATTACCGTTAATGAATATTTAGCGGCGAGAGATGCTGAGTTAAATCGGCCAATTTTAGAGTTTTTAGGAATTACTATTGGTGTTAGTCTTCGTGATCATTCTACTACTCAGAAACGTGAAGCATATTTAAAAGATGTTACATATACAACTAATTCAGAATTAGGTTTTGACTATTTGCGTGATAATATGGTTAAGGTTTATGCAGACAAAGTTCAGCGAAAACTTAACTGTGCTATTATTGATGAGGCTGATTCTGTTTTAATTGATGAATCAAGAACACCTTTAATTATTTCTGGTGGTTCCAAGAATCGTACTCCTTTATATCAAGCATCAGATGTTTTTGCAAAAACATTGGTACCTGAAGATTATAAGATTGATTGAGAATCACGTCAAATTTCATTAACAATAACAGGTGTTAATAAGGCACAAAAACAGTTTAATTTAAAGAGTTTATTTGATATTGATAATTCAGAATTATTTCATCATATTCAAAATGCAATGCGTGCTAATCATGTTTTCAAATTAGATGTTGAATATGTTGTTAAAGATGGCGAAATTGTTTTAGTTGATCAATTTACTGGTCGTTTAATACCTGGTCGAGTATATAGTGATGGACTTCATCAAGCTTTGCAAGCTAAAGAAAAGGTGGCAATTCAGCAAGAAACAACAACTGTTGCCACAATTACTTATCAAAACTTTTTTCGTTTATATAGCAAACTAAGTGGCATGACAGGAACTGCTAAAACCGAAGAAGAAGAGTTTGTAAAAATTTATAATATGCGGGTAATTAAAATTCCTACTAACAAACCAATTATTCGTGAAGATAAACCTGACCATGTCTTTGCTTTACTAAATGCTAAATTTAAATCATTAATTGCTGAAGTGAAAGAACGACATGAGAAAGGACAACCAATTTTGATTGGTACTGCTAATGTTGATGTATCAGAACGAATTGCTAATATGTTAACAAAAGAAGGAATTAAACATGAGATTTTGAATGCTAAAAATCATGCTCGTGAAGCTGATATTATTGCTAGAGCTGGTGAAAAAGGTGCCATTACCTTAGCTACTAATATGGCAGGACGGGGAACTGATATTAAACTTGGTGATGGTGTTACTGCCCTTGGTGGGTTAGCTGTCTTAGGTACTGAAAGAAATGAAGCGCGAAGAATTGATAACCAATTACGGGGAAGAGCTGGTAGACAGGGTGATCCTGGATTTTCACGATTTTATGTTTCAATTGAAGATGATTTAATGTTACGTTTTGGTGGTGAGAAGTTAAAAAAAGCTTTTGCTAGTTTAGGTGAAGATTATATTAAATCAAAGATGTTGACTAGATCAATTACTAGAGCACAACAAAAAATTGAAGGTATGAATTTTGATGCACGAAAAAACTTACTAGATTATGATAATGTTATCGCTCAGCATCGTGAAGCAACATATCGTCAACGCGATAATATCTTACTTGCTGATGATTTATTAGATTTAATAAAAAGTATGCATCGAACAGTTGCTCGTGATTTATTAAATATTTTTAATAAAATTGTTGGTAGAGAACAGTTTATTGATTATGATGAATTAGTCAAAGGTATTGAAAATAAATTAATTAAAGCTAATGATTTAATGCCAGAAAAGTTAAAACGATTAACTATTGAAGAAAATATTGATCAAATTACTGAAAAATCTTATGATTTTTATTTAGAAAAAAGAGAAAAATTAAATAAAATTATTATCAAGCAAATTGAAAATAGTGTTATTTTACAAACTTTTGATCAATATTGAACTAATCATATTGATGCTTTAAGTAAACTACGTGCTGGGATTCATTTACGTGGTTATGCCCAGTTAAATCCTTTACAAGCTTATATTGAAGAGGCCTCAAAATTGTTTAATCGAATGAAGGTTAATGTTGCTCATCAAGTTATTATTATGTTGCATAGTATTGATCCAGAACAACATCAAGTTCGCTGTGGCCAAGATGTATTAGATACAGTATTAGCAAGTAATGTTGAGACAAAAACTAAGATTGGATAGTTAAAAAAACTAAGTATAATATACTTAGTTTTTTGATGTAATTTTTTATTTTAGATGATTTCTTTCTTTATATTTTCATGACTTTTTCTTAAAGATATTTTTATTTTTTTTGCTGTCATAATTAATAGTAGTAGTTCAATTTGGAAAATTATTACCTTTAGTAACAGCATTATTGTTATTCATAGGTACTAAGTTTTTAGTATAACTGTCACCACCATTAGTTATTGGTCGTTCATAAACAATAGTTCAATTTAAACTTTCAATGGCATCATTAAGTTTTGGTTGTGGAATAAAGTTATGTCAAAACATTAAAGCACCTGCATAGTCTTTGCGATATAATTTTGGATTAAAATTATTAACAATTTCTCCCTTATTTCACACTTCTTCAATTTGTTGTGCCGTTCATATTTGTTGTTCATCATTATTAGTTTGGGTCAAAGGTTCTGTTTTTTGATTAATTTCATTTTGAAAATAAAGAGTTTTCATTTTTAGTGACATATATTTTTTTTGTCTACTTTTTTTGATAAAACATAAACAAGATAATATTAAAACTATAAAATAAAAAGATTCTAATATTCACGGAATAATAAAAAATAAAACGTTTTTATTTTTAACAAAGTAACTTTGATAAAAAGCAGAATATCCTAGCGAAATGAATAAAATTGAGCCAGTAATAAATAATAATGATATTCATAACATTATTCTAACTAATATCAATGAGATAAAATCATTGGTTTTTAAAAAAATAAAAGGAAATCCAATAACACCTAAAATTACGATACCAAACCCTAATACTATAATTGTTAAGGTTGGAAAGGTTAAGTTAAGTTTAATAACCTTTTTAGTAATTATCGTATCAATAAATGCTAATAAATTATTAGTTTCAGTTTTAAAGAAAAAAATTCATACCATTCAACTAATTATTAAGGTCATACTTGTTAATCATGAAAAAACTATAATAAGTCAGTTATTATAATAATTGATATTTTTCTTTGCTGGAGAATTATTAGTATCAACAGTTTCTTGTAATATCTTTTTTTTCATTATTAATAACCTTATAATATTTTATTATTATTTTTTCTTGTTTCGCTTTTGTCCATAATATCTCTCCAATACTAAACAATTATTTTTGCGTATATTTTGTTACTGTATTATTGAATGCTTCTTGATAGCATTTTCCACTACAATATACAAACTTATCACGATATAAAGAATCAAATGTATATTCTTTCTCACATGATGATATAAAGCATTTAGTTGTAATGATTGCCATAATCTAAGCCCCCTTTTGATTTATACTATACATTCTACATGATTTCTTTTTTATCTTTTTATTAACTATTTTTTTATATTTTGCGTGTTAATATCATTAAAATCAATTATTTATTAAAGATAATTTATGTTTTATTTTAAAAAAATGTAAAATATAAATAACTTCTTAAATTTAAGAAGTTATCGGGTAAGTAAAGGAGGATTAGTTTATGAATTTTTTATTAAAAGCATTAAGTATTTTAGTTATGACAACGATGACAGGTGTCTTAGATAATGGACAATTAAAGGTAAGTTCTAAAAAAAATGATAACACACAGCAAGATACAATTTACATTGATAAAGATAAAAAACAAGTAGCAACTAATGAGATAGACTTATCAAATATAGATAGTAAAGAAATTGTGCAAATTGGTTTTTTTGAAAATGGAGATCACGAAATTCAAGTTGTTAAAATGCCAAGAGTAATTGAGAAAGTACCTAATAAATTACCATCAGCAATTACATCTTTGAAAGATATGTTTAACGGATGTATTTTTTTTAATCAAGATCTTTCATCTTGAGATACTACTAATGTCATAGATATGACTAATACTTTCAAAGGAGCAAGATTATTTAATCAAAATATTTCATCTTGAAATACTACAAATGTAGTAAAAATGAGTGGTATGTTTGCTGATGCTAAATCATTCAATCAAAATTTATCATGAGATATAGTTAAAGTTAAAGATATGAGTTCAATGTTTTATGACGCAATCGCATTTAATGGTAATTTTACAAGTTTATCTCATGATAATAGTGTTATAAATATAAGTAATATGTTTCGTAATGCCATCGCTTTTAATCAAGATATTTCAAGTTGAAATGTAGAACATGTGACAAACATGCGTTGTATTTTTACAGATGCGATATTATTTAATCAAGATATATCAAAATGGAATACTGTTAATGTCACAGATATGGGTTATATGTTTTATCGTGCATCATCATTTAATCAAGATATATCAAAATGGAATACTGTTAATGTTACAGATATGGGTTATATGTTTTATCGTGCATCATCATTTAATCAAGATTTATCAAACTGAAATGTCAAGAAGGTACGATGACATGGTTGATTTGCTAGATATTCAGCATTTGCTCATGACACTAAGAAATGACCTAAATTTATTTAAATTATAAAGATGATAAAAGTTTTAATGGGACAGATTCTAATGAAAAAGGATTAAGTTCAGAAATAGTATTATTTAAAAACTGAAATTATCATAGTAATAATTGACAAAATTTTGTTCAAGACTTTACAAAAATAATATTTGCTAATGATAGCTACATTAGAAGTAAGCTCTCAATACTATAAAAGTAAACTTTCTGCTTCACAATTAAATATTAATACAAAGCAAATATCTGATAAATTTAAAGATATAAATATTGGATGAAATCCAGATGATTATAGTCCAAATGTAGGTTTTGTCATCACCGATTCAGCATCGATTTGACATATTATGACACGCGCTCATGATGGAGGAGCATTCGGTGCTTTTGTACAAATTGGTTGTTATTTCATGATTTATCATGATGACAAAAATATTTATCTAAAATACCATTGATTTGAAAGATCTTTAGATGCAACACAAGGTTCTCATCTTAATATTCATTTGACTAGTTTCTTAATTAGTTAATATCTATCTTCAAGGTAATTTCTTGTCAGAACTCATTTAAGATTTTTTAAATAAAATAATAAAAACTATCAATTAAAAACACCCTAATTAAAAAGTGATTGCAACACTTTTGCTAGGGTATTTTTGATTATTGTATAAAATCATGTTAATAGTTAAATTATTACATTTGATATTTTTTTTAAGCTAAACGCTTTTGATGCAAGAACATCAGCTTCATCATTATATATATTACCACTATGACCTTTTACTCATTTAAAATAAATAGTAACATCTTTTGCTATTTTATCATAAAATGCTTTATATAATTTTGTTTCTACCTTAGTAGTTTTTCATTCACCTGTACACCACTTACTAATTCCAGCATAATCATGACAAATTAAGATTGATTTAATATTATTTTCTAAAGCTAATTGCATTGCTTTTTGAGCACCCATTATTTCTCCAGCGACATTTCTTAATTTTGCTCAATTTTCATCATCAAATTTTTCACAATAAGTACTTTTTTTACCTTTATTTAAAAAAACAAGTCCATAAGAAAATTGATTTATTGCTGCTTTAAAACTACCATCAGTATATGCTATCACTTCATATTTATCATTATAATTTGTTTCCATTTTGCCATCTAAATAATGTTGAGCCTCTTCTTTGGTTGCAAATCGTTTATACTTAGCACCAGCAAAGCTTTTAATTTGTGCTTCACATTGATCTCAATTTTCAAATATTCCTGTGATTCTACCTTTTTTTACTGCATAAAATTTATTCGCCATAACTATGACTCCTTTATTGTTTATGTTAATTTTATTATAAAATTAAAACTTTATCTAATAATTATAACTAAAAATAAAATAAAACTTATTAAAGTAAACTTTAATAAGAATTTTTGAATTATAAAAGTAAGTATTATTATTGACTAATATTTGTTAAGTGTTAAGATTAACATGCAATTGCATATTGAAGTCTAAATTATTATCGTCTAACTTTATAATTTAAAGACAATTAATGAATATTATAGACAACATCGGTATGCTCCCAAAATAATTAATAATAACAAATTTAAATGGTATTATTGATCCTAAATTTTGTGTGTTGATTATAAAAAAATATGCTATAACTTCTATAAACGTAATATAAGTTTTTAACTCATTATTTTGCTTAAAGATAAATGAGTTTTTTTATTTTAAGGAAAGATAAGAAGATCTACAATTTGCAAAAATTAGCGATAAAAATTATAAATTTTAAAGCAAGAAAGGAAACAAGTTAATAATCAGCAACTACAATTAAAATATAAAAAAAGATTTAAAAATATAAACTGCTTATTAGTCAGTCAATTGAGAATATTGTAAAACCAATCAATATCCTATAAAAAGTAATTATATTTTTAATGTAATAATTGTCAAAAATAAAACTACTCAGTTTGTGTAGTTTTATTTTAATTTATTAGCGATCATCACCATTGTTAATAGTACCTTTAACAATGACATAATCACATTTAGTTAATGAAGATAAAACTTTTCCACCAGCATAGGAAATAGCAGATTGTAAATCTTCTTCCATTTCTTGATAAGTATTAGCAATTGAACCTTTGTAAGGAACAAGTATTTTTTTACCTTCAATGTTTTTTGCTTCTGCCTTATTAAAGATACTTGCTGAACCAAAGTATTCTTTATACGATTGACCATTTATAGTAACTATTTTGCCAGGTGATTCATCATAACCTGCTAAAATACTTCCCGCCATAATCATAGTTGCCCCAAAAGCAATTGCTTTAGCAATATCACCATTACATCTAATGCCGCCATCAGCAATTAATGGTTTAGTAGTGCTTTTAGCAACATCTTGTAGTGCATTTAATTGTCAACCACCTGTCCCAAAACCAGTTTTTAGTTTTGTAATGCAAGCTTTACCTGGTCCAACACCAAACTTAATGGCATCAGCACCTCATTTTTCTAAATCTTGAACAGCAGCTTTTGTCATAACATTACCAGCAATAATAAATGGTTTACTTTTAGTTTTAGCAAAAATGGTTTTGATAAATTTTATCATTTCTTCCATGGAAGAACTATGACCATGAGCAATATCAATAGTGATAAATTCAGGAATTAGGTTTAATTTCACTAATTGGTTAAGTAATGCTTGATCTTCTTTTTTAATGCCAATGCTAATAGAAGCATATAATTTTTGATCATGCATACTTTTAATAAACTTAATTTGATCAATGTTAAAACGATGCATTACATAAAAGTAACCATTTTTAGCTAGCCAAACACATAGGTCTTCATTAATAACAGCACTCATATTTGCAGGAATAACTGGAATTTTAAAAGTAAACCCATTTAATTTAACACTAGTATCACATTCTTTTCGTGATTTAACAATGCTTTTATTTGCAATTAGATTTATATCTTCAAAATCAAATTTTACATTCATTTTTTATTTATTCTCCTTATTATTGTTTATTAATTGTCGTCACCAAATAATACATGATATTTATTACCACGCATTAAAAAATACTAATGGATTAAAACACCATTAGTATTATATATTATTTTTTTAAAATTTAATTATCTTTATTAGTAATTAATGTTGCTAACTGATTAATCATTTTTTGTAAGTTATTAAGCAGTGGGTTATAAACATCAATTTGTGTTAAATCAACACCGGCATCTTTTAAAATATCTAGTGGATATTTGCTACCACCAGCTTTTAAAAAGTTAAGTAAATTTTCTTTTTTACCATTTTTAACATCTTCATAAAGTTTATAGGAAACAGTAATTGAAGTAGCATATTTATAAACATAATAGGGTGAATGGAAAAAATGAGAAATGCGTGGTCATGAATATCCTTTTACTTTTTCATCATATTTATCTAATGCTTTTTGTCCATATTTATTAGCTATTTTTTCAAATAAATCAGCTAGAATATCAGCATTTAGTGGTATTTCTTTTTCCACTAATTTATGTGCTTCTCATTCAAATTCAGCAAATTGAATTTGACAAAAGAAAGTACCAATTACAGTTTCAATATGGGTTTGTAGTAAGTAAATACGATCTTGATCACTAGTAGCATTATTGTATAAATAATCAAAAACTAAATGTTCATTAACTGTTGAAGCAACTTCTGCTAAAATAATTGGATAATCAGCATTGGGATATTTTTGGTATTTTTCTGCAAATAAGGTATGAACAGAGTGGCCTAATTCATGAGCTAATGTGTTAAGTGAGTTAAGAGTATCATCTCAATTCATTAAAATAATTGGTTCTATACCATTACCACCAGTTGAATAAGCACCAGTTCGTTTATTAGTATCTTCATAGTAATCAATTCTACCTGGTAATAAAGCTAAATTTAATTGTTGTAGATACTCATCACCTAAAATGCTTAGAATTTCTTTAACTGCCGTAATTCCTGCTTCAACACTGATTTTTTTAGTTGGTAATGTTGACATTTTTAGATTAGTGTCACTACCATAGAATTTTTTAAATTTAAAAAATTGACGTTTTAAATTATAAAATTGTTCTACTAAAGCAGCATGTTTTTGCCCAGTTTTTACTAAATTTTCATATAGTACTAATGGCACATCATCACCTAATAAACTATACTCTAAGGTAGTTAGATATTTACTTTTATCTTTTTCTTTATCATTATTACGAATTTTTATTTCTTCAATGTCAATTTCAATAATACTTTCATAAATTTGTGCTAATGAATGTTTTTTATTTTTAATATCTTCGTAAAACTTCTTTGTAACCTCAATTCTTAATTGTTGATCTTTGATTGGATCACTGTTTTCTAAAATGTCTAAATATAAAGTTTGTGTTAATTCTTGTTCTTTATTTTGATAGTTAAACATTGTTTTTTCCTTATCAGCATAAACTAAAGTATCATATAAACCACTAACATCATTTCTTGACTTGCTGACTTTACTTAGTAAAGTTTCATCATGTTCATTTAAAATAAATTTTTCAAATTTAAAGAAAACTTCCATATCATGATGATATTCTGTTAGTGATGAGTCGTTAGCAATTCAATTTTTAATTGTGCTAAAACCAATCTTTTTAATTTCTGGTTGAATTCATGCCAATTTTTCTGCTAGTTTGCTTTGTTGGGTTGTAAATAAACTAGATAATTGTTGTAATTCTAGATTAGTTTGGTCTAAATCTCCATAGTGTAAATATTGAACAAGTTTTGATCTTAACATTGCTATTTGTTTGCTAATTGTTAAGTATTTTTTAAAATTATTAATATTATTTAATTTTCCTTGTAAAGTTAAAAGTTGTTCAGCAGATTTGTCAAATTCAGATAATGCTTTTTTTCAAGACTCATTATTAGCAAATAAATGTTTAAAATCCCAACAGTATTTTTTTTTATCTTTTTCATTTAATTGTGAACGCTTCATCGTTTTTTCTCCATTCTATGGTAATATTACAATACAATAATAATACAATAATATTGTTTAACTAATCTATTTTTGTGTAATTTTCGAAAATATTAATTTATAGATATTATAATTGTAATTATTTTAATATTACCATTTAGGAGTGAAAATATGGATAAAAATGTTTCGTTTAATATTAGTAATAAATCTCAATTAAAATTAAAATTAACAGCAGTTTTTGCTAACAAAGTTGTACATGAATTGGTTGTTAAAGAAAAAAACAAATTAACATTAATTTCTGAAAATAAAACTTATTACTTATATTTAGGTAATAGTAAGAGTTTAACTCGTAATGATGTTTATAATTTTTTTGTTGCTTTTAGTAAAAGTAATAATCAAGATTTGGATATTGATGTTAAATCTTTTGTCACTAGTGATCTTGATGAAAGTGTCCTTTTACAAACTATTTATGAAGCATTATGATTTGGTAGTTGTCAAGAGTATACTTTAAAAAGTAAAAACAAGGAAGAAAAAAAAGTTAAATATAATATTGTTTCAACAGCAAAGTTTTCTAGTTATACTTCACAACAACAAATTGAAATTCAAGGTGAGAGTATTAATTTAGCACGTAATTTACAAGATATGCCACCTAATTTGTTATATCCTGAAATTTTTGCTAAAAAAATTCAAGATGCGGCGAAATCAATTAAAAATTTATCAATCAAAATTTTGGGACAAAAAGAAATAACTGATTTGAATATGAACTTATTATTAGCAGTTAATGCTGGTAGTCATTATGAGGCACGTGTTGTTGTTTTAGAATATAAAGGTGATCAGCAACATGCTGATGATATTTTAGGCCTAGTTGGTAAAGGTATTACTTTTGATAGTGGTGGTTATTCATTAAAACCTGCTTCAGCTATGAAGGGGATGAAATTTGATATGTCAGGTGCCGCTAGTGTTTGTAATGCTGCTATTGTTGCTGCCAAACTACAATTAAAATTAAATTTTGTTGCTGTTGCTTGTTTAACCGAAAATAAAATTGGAGGCAATGCTACTTTAGTTGAAACAGTTTTTCCTTCAATGAATGGGAAGACAGTTGAAATTAATAATACTGATGCTGAAGGAAGATTAGTATTAGCAGATGGTATCACCTATGCTTTACGGAAAGGAAAAGCAAATCGCATTATTGAACTATCAACTTTAACTGGTGCCATGTTAGTGGCCTTAGGTAGTTATATGACTGGTGCTTTTGCTACTGATGATAAATTATTTAATGATTTTAATTTAGCTTCTCAACAAACTAATGAAGAAATTTGAAGAATGCCAATTCATCAACAAAATATTTTAAATATGCGTTCATCTAAAATAGCTGATTTAAGTAATTTATCTAAAGATCCATATGGTGGTTCATCAAATGCTGCTGCCTTTTTAACAGAATTTAGTGAAGATAAACCATTTTTACATTTAGATATTGCTGGAACTGCTTATAAACAGGACCGTGGTATGGGTGTCTTAATTAAAACATTAGTTCAGTATATGAAAAACTATAGTATAAATAAATAAGTAACAAAAGTAATAATTATCTTTATTTAATAGTTAATAAAGTAAAATAAAAATAAAGTTTCAATTGACATACTAATATGCTAATTGAAACTTTTATTATATAAAATTAAATAGTATATTTAATTAATTTATATTGATAAAGTATTTGCTTATATTTTTTTGTAGTGTCTTTACTAATGGTGGTAATTTAGTGTTATTTATTTCATTAATATCTAGTGTCATTTCTGTATTGAGAATATCACTTAACTTAGTATTTATTTTTGTTAATAGTTTAGTATTTATATTAATTTTTAATAATAATTTTGAACGATTTTCCTTAATTGTTGTTCAGTAATGGTTGTATTAGATTCAGATATTGCCGAATTTGGACAAACAAATTGATAATATTTTTTAGGAAAACTACATATATAATTTAATGCTTGATAAGGATAGGTAGTTTTAAATTTTTTTCAACAAAGGTCAGTGCGATAGTAAGTTTAAATGAAAAACCAATTTGTGCTATGATTGCAGTTATTATATTTTCTTTAGTTACTAGTAAGTTTAAATTATTTATAAAATCTACTTTTTTATTAGCAGCAATTTTTGTGCACTAATAATATAAAAATAATTATCAAGTGCCATTGAAGATACTGTTGATATTAATCAACTAAAAAAATATTTAATATTTTCATAAACAGTAGCATTATAATTACTAGGATTTGCAATTGCTATTTCTAAAATTTTTTCGATTTCATTTAAATTATAATCTAATTTTATAATATTTGTATCGTATCATATTTTTATTAATTTTATTTTGTTATATTCTGATTCAATATCAGCTTCAGTAATATCGGTTTTATTAATTAACTTTTTTCTTCATTTTCATAGTAATGACTGTTTAACATTATTTAATCCATTTTCAAATAGATTAAATTTTAATTTAAAAACAATTAATGCTGAAAAAGAAATAATAATCGTTGGTAGCGAAGTAAAAGTTTCAATAAAAGATGCTAGATTTAAAGGTAAATCATTGGTGATATCGTTTTTGATGATATTGATACTACTAGCAAAATCGACTCCAGCAGTTAAAGTTGTAACAGTAGTAATAATCTTTGTTAATTCATTAGTTACTAATGAATATATGTTTCGTGAGTTATCAATATTTTCTTCATAAGTTAATATTGTTTCATTTTCAGTAATATTATTTAAAAGAGTTTCAAACTTGACAACTAGTTGTTGTTGTAAGTTGTGAAATTCTTTCATTTGTGCTGTTAGTGTAGTTTTATTTGCTTCAAGAAGATTAATTTTATTTTTGATTTCTTCAAAATTAAGTTTAGTTTCTGAAGTAGTATTGATAAATATTTTACTTTTTAATTTATTTCATAATTTATAAAATAAAGTTTTTTTAAATTGATTATTTCCAAAATTTGTTAAGCATTTTTTTAAAAATGAAATAAATAATGAGATAGTAGTAGTTACCAGTACTTCTCATTTGATTATAGTAAAATATGCTTTTTCAAAATCAATATCTTGATTACTATTCGCTTGAACACCAATAACATTTAAAGCAGCAAGGATGAAAATTGCTGATGATATTCATAGTGAAGCTAGAGTTAAGTATTTAATTTCTTGATAAAAACCAATAGTTCAATCTTTAATTATTTGCTTTCATTTATTAGTAGTATTTACTAATGGTAATAAAGGTGTCTTTTCTGTTAATAATAGTGATGGCATTAGTAGTCTACTTAATTGTTTAAAATTTTATTAATCTTGTTAGTAAAACTAAATAACATCAAAAATGTTTTATTAAGAATATTACTTTTCTAATAAAATATTGTAACAATATTTATCTTCAATTGTTATTTATGATTAAAGATTTTTTAAGAAGTAACAATGCTTGCTTGAATAGTAGTTGTTAGTTGTTAAATGCTAGAATGTTAGTTTTTAAAAAAGTGAAAATTACTCAAAAATAGTATATTTTCAATTTAATTTTTCTTAATTTTTTGACTTTAATATTTTTATTGTTTATCTTTAAAATTTTTTATTTTTTTTTGTATTTTGCTATTCCCTTTTACTAGTACACTATGTTATACTTACATAGCGTGGTTGTTATGTATAAATGCTGATACACTGATATCAGTTGTCATTATATCACATGTTTTGTTCTTTATTTATTAAATCGTTCTAAGGAGGATATAGCCAATGGCAATCATAGGAGACAAAGTAAAAATTCGTTTAGAAAGTTATGATCATTCAGCTATTGACCAAATTGCACAAAAAATTAAAGATGTGCTAAAAAAAGAAGGTGCTGAAGTGGTAGGGCCAATTCCATTACCAACTGATAAAGAAATTTTCACTATTCTTCGTTCACCACATAAACATAAAGATTCACGTGAACAATTTGAAAAGAAAACTCATAAAAGAGTTATTGGTGCACAATTATCACCAAAATCTTTGAATGCATTAAGTGGAATTACTATTCCAAATAGTGTTAGTATTTCTTTGATAATCGAATCTAAAGATGAAAAAAAATCAACTTTAAATCAAGCATCAAAAAAGATTAATAAAAAAAATCGTAAAAACGGATAAATATTAATTATTTACAATATATTCCAAGGAGGAAAATATGAAAGGAATCTTAGGTAAGAAACTAGGAATGTCACAAGTTTTCTTAAACAACGGGCAACTAGTTCCAGTAACAATTATTGAAGTACAACCAAATGTAGTAAGTCAAGTTAAAACAAATGTAAAAGATAAATATAATAGTTTACAACTTGCAGCTTTTGATCTTCGTGTTACTTTATCAAACAAACCAACAATCGGACATTTTAAAAAAGCCGACAGTCAACCTAAGCGCTTCGTGAAAGAAATTCGTAACATGAACGGGTTTAATCATAAAGATCTTATTAATGTTGCTGACATATTCACAGCAGGTGAATTCGTTGATGTCCAAGGAACTTCTAAAGGTAAAGGATTTACCGGTCGCATTAAACGTCACAATCAATCACGTGGTCCAATGGGACATGGGTCAGGTTTACATCGTCAAATGGGATCAACAGGTTCTATTAATGCTAACCGCGTGTTTAAGTCACAACCAATGCCAGGGCAAATGGGAAATGTGACACGAAGTGTTGCTAACTTAGAAGTTATTAAAGTAGATAAGGAAAATAATTATCTTTTAGTAAAAGGTTCAGTTCCAGGACCAAAACAAGGATTTCTTGTTATTAAACAAGCAGTTAAAAAACCAATTCTCAAAACTCCAGTATCATTAGTTGTTAGAAATCAAGAAACTACAACCAAAGTTACTGATGGTCAATAAAGTTAATTATGGAGGATAGCAAAATGAAAATTAATGTTGTTAACAACGCTGGAACAAAAGTTAGCGAATTAACTTTAAACGAAAAAATTTGAGGAATTGAACCCCACAAGCAAGCACAATTTGATAGTTTATTAAGTTATAATGCTACAAAACGTCAGGGAACCCACGCTGTTAAAAGTCGTGCTGAAGTTGCTGGTGGTGGCAGAAAGCCATGAAAACAAAAAGGAACAGGGAATGCCCGTCAAGGATCAATTCGTTCACCACAATGAAAAGGTGGTGGTGTTGTTTTTGGACCAAATACTGAACGTAATTATTTAATTGGATTACCAAAAAAAGTAAGAAGATTAGCAATAAAATCAGCATTAACTGCCAAATTTCAAACTAAAAATATAGTTGTCATTGATGAGTTAAACTTTGAAAAACCTTCAACTAAAATTATGTTAGAAACTTTGAAAGTTTTAGAATTAGCAAATAATAAAACATTAATTGTTTCAGGAACAAGTAATAAAGAAACAGTTATCAAATCAGGTCGCAATTTATCTAGAACAACAACAATTGCTGCTAATAGTATTAATATTTACGATTTATTAAATGCGAAAAAAGTATTATTTACTACTGAAGCAATTAAAATCGTTGAGGAGGCTTTAATTTAATATGCATTTAAGTGAAGTTATAGTAAAACCAGTATTAACTGAAAAGACTTATAAACAAATGGCTACCGGTATTTATACATTTACTGTTAACCGTAAAGCTAATAAAAGTCACGTTAAAAAAGCCTTTGAACAAATTTTTGAAGTTAAAGTAGCAGACGTTAATATTATTAATAGTAAATCAAAAACAAAAACTGTTGGTCGATTTATTGGAAAAACATCAGCAGTAAAAAAAGCTCTTATTAAATTAGCTCCTGGTGAGCAACTAAGTTTGTTTAGTTCTGAAGAACAAAGCTAATGAGTTTGGAAGGAGAAAAAAACAATGGCAATTAGAAAAATTAATCCCACTACTGCTGGAAGACGTAATATGACTGTTCTTGATTATAAACAGAACTTAACTATTGGTAATAGCCCCGAAAAATCTTTATTAGTTAACTTAGTTAAACAAGGTGGTCGTAACAACCAAGGTAAAATTACAGTAAGACATCAAGGTAATGGGCATAAAGCTAAATACCGTATTATTGATTTTAAACGTAATAAAGATAATATCATTGCAACAGTTAAAACTATTGAATATGATCCAAACCGTAATGCTAATATTTGTCTGCTTTCTTATCTTGATGGTGAAAAACGTTATATTTTAGCACCAAAAGGAATTAAGATAGGAGATAAGCTATTAAGTGGTGAAAGTAGTGATAGTGATACTGTTAAAGTTGATATTACTGTTGGTAACTGTTTATCATTATCACAAATTCCACAAGGAACAGTTGTTCATAATGTTGAATTAAAACCAGGTAAGGGTGGACAAATGGCACGTAGTGCTGGTAGTAGTGTGCAAATTCTTGGTCGTGATGAAACTGCTAAGTACACATTATTAAAACTAACATCAGGTGAAGTTAGAAAAGTACTAAGTAATTGTCGAGCTACAATTGGTACAGTTGGTAATGATGAACACAACTTAGTAAATATTGGTAAAGCAGGAAGAAATCGTTGAAAAGGAATTAGACCTACTGTTCGTGGTAGTGTTATGAATCCAAACGATCACCCACATGGCGGAGGAGAAGGTAAAGCACCAATTGGAAGAAAAGCACCAGTAACACCATGAGGTAAAAAAGCATTAGGTTTAAAAACTCGTGATAACAAAAAAGCTTCGAATAAATTAATTGTACGAAGAAGAAATGCAACAAAGTAGGAGGAAAATAATATATGTCAAGATCTTTAAAAAAAGGACATTTTGCTGATAGTCATTTATTAAACAAAGTGGAAATTCAAATCAAAAACAAATCAAAAAAAATTATTCAAACTTGATCTCGTCGTTCAACGATTTTCCCACAATTTGTTGGACTTACCTTCGGTGTATATAATGGCAAAACACATTTACCTGTTTATGTAACAGAAGATATGGTTGGTCACAAATTAGGAGAATTCGCACCCACACGTAAATTTGGTGGGCACGGTTCTGACAAGAAAAAGCGTTAGGAGATAGAAATTATGGAAGCAAAAGCTCATTTAGAGAAATTACGCATTAGTCCAAGAAAAGTGCGTCTAGTAGCTGATTTAGTTCGTGATAATGCTGTTAGCAAAGCTCTAGTAATTCTAGCTCATGAAAAAAAACGTGCCGCACAACCAATTATCAAATTAATTAATTCAGCAGTTGCTAATGCTGCTAATAATTATGGAATGGAAGCTAATAAATTACGTATTAAAGAAATATTTGTAAATGAAGGTCCAACTATGAAAAGATTTATGCCCCGTGCTCATGGTCGAGCATATCAAATCTTAAAAAGAACAAGTAAAATCACTATTGTGGTTAGCGATAATTAGGAGGTAAATAAGTAATATGGGTCACAAAGTTAGTCCAAATGGATTACGATATGGTATCAATAAAGATTGACAATCACGTTGATATGCAACTACTAATGAAGATTTAGCAAAATGAATTTTAGAAGATCATAAAATTAGAAAGGCATTGTTTGCACATTTAAAAGCTTCTGGTGTTTCTAAAATTGAAATTGAAAGAACTAAATCACAAATTACCTTATTTATCCACTGTGTTCGTGTTGGTTCAGTTTTAGGGCAAGGCGGATCCAACATTGAAGTATTAACAAAACTAGTTCGTAAAACGATTAAAAATCGTAAAATAGGAATTAGAATTAATGTTATTGAAATTAAAAATCCTGATATTGATGCACAAACAATTGCTAATACATTAGCACAACAAATAAGTAATCGTATGTCACATCGAACAACACAAAAATTGGCAATTCGTAAAGCACTTCGTGCTGGAGCAAAAGGAATTAAAACTCGTGTTTCAGGAAGACTTGGCGAAGCAGATATGGCTCGCGTTGAAGGTTATTCAGAAAGTAGTGTTCCTTTAGCAACATTACGTAGTAATATTGACTATGCTACTGCTGAAGCAAAAACAACTTTTGGTCAAATCGGAATTAAAGTTTGAGTATATAAAGGTGAAATTTTATCAGGAACTGATTCAACACAGACTGAAATTATTTCAAAATATAATCAAAGAAGTAGTAATAATCGTCGAAATAACTATTCACAACAACCACATAAGGAGGTAAAGTAAGATGGCTATCCCTAAGAGATATAAACATTCTTGCGTTCACCGTTTGAGTTATGAAGGTACTGCCAAGGGTTGTAAAACAGTTGATTTTGGAACTTATGGACTTCGTGCTGAAGAAGGTTCTTATATTACTGAAAGACAAATTGAAGCAGCCAGAGTAGCGATGACACGTTATATGAAACGTGGTGGGAAAGTTTGAATTAGAATCTTTCCACAGTTACCAATTACTAGAAAACCAGCGGAAGTACGTATGGGTTCAGGAAAAGGTTCAATTGATCATTGAGTCGCAGTAGTAAAGGCAAAAACAGTTATGTTTGAAGTATCATATCCTAATGAAGCAACAGCACGTGAAGCATTACGTCTTGCCATGCACAAATTGCCAATCAAGTGTAAGATCATTACTAGAGAAATAAAACCAACAGAAGAAGTAAAGGTTGCTAAAAATTTAACAACAGAATTGGGTGAAGCAAATGGAAATGCAAGTAATTAAAAATAAATCAACTTTAGAATTACAACAACACGAAGAAACTCTTCGTGCACAATTGTTTGCTTTACGAATTCAAAGTTCGTTAGGTAAACTAGAAACTCCACATATGATAAATAATCTTCGTAAAGATATTGCTCGTATTAAGACTGAACTAAGTATTAGAATTAAAAATGGTGAAAAAATAAAACCATTACATATTAATAAGATGGTATTACCAGAAGAAAAACAAGAAGTTAAAAAAGTTAAAAAAGCTGCTAAAGTTGATAAAAAAGATATTAAAGTTAAAGCAACGACTAAATCAGAAGTTATTAAAGAAGCAGATAAAGATGATCAAAAAGTAGTTACTGAAAAAACAACTAAACCAAAATCATCAGCAAAAGAAGTTAAAAAAGTTGCTACTACTAAAGCAAATAAAGCAAAATCACCATCTAAAAAATCGACAGTTAAGAAAACTGTTACACCAGCTAAGGAGGACAAAGAATAATGACAAATATTGTTCCAAACAAACAATGTAAGACTTTTATTGGAACTGTAAGTTCTAACAAAAATGATAAAACAATTACTGTTGTTGTTGAAACTTCAAAACGACACCCAATGTACCATAAAAGTTTTAAATCAACTAAAAAGTATCATGCCCATGATGAAACTAACCAAGCTAAAATTGGTGATAAAGTTGAAATTATTTCAACTCGTCCACTTTCAGCTCTAAAACGCTTCCGTTTGTTAAAGATTATTGAATCTAAAACAACTAAAAAAGTTTAATTAACCAGGAGGATAAAAGATGTTACAAAATCTATCGTGAGCCAATGTGGCTGACAACACTGGTATTAAAGAAGTGATGGTTATTAGAGTTTTGGGTGGTAGTACTAAAAAATCTGCTAAAATTGGTGATATTGTTGTTTGCTCAGCAAAATCAGTAACTCCCAATAGTGCAATGAAAAAAGGACAAGTTGTGAAAGCTGTTGTTGTTCGTAGTAAATTTGGTGTAAAGCGTAATGATGGTTCTTGTGTAAAATTTGATGATAATGCAGTAGTAATTATTAAAGAAGATAAAACACCACGCGGTACTAGAGTATTTGGTGTTTTGGCTCGTGAGGTTAAAGAACGTGGTTATCATAAGATTGCTTCTTTAGCAGAAGAGATTGTTTAGGAGGATGAAGTAAATGGCAAGCAAAAAGAAACCAGTTATTAGTCTTGATACTAAATTAAAAAGAGGCGACCAAGTTAAAATCATTGCAGGGAAGCATAAAGGTCATATTGGACCAATTATCGAAGTCCTTCGTGAAAAAAATCGTGTTATTATTGAAGGTATTAGTGCTAAGAAAAATAAAAAACCTACACAAAATGATCAAGAAGGTGGCATTGTGGAAATAAAAGCTAGTGTTCACATTTCTAATGTTAACATTATTGATGGTAAAAAAGATAAGAAAGTAACAAAAATTGGGTACAAAATTGATAAAGCTGGTAAAAAAATTCGTATTGCACGAAGATCTGAAACAGAATTACGATAATAAAGGAGTAACAGCATAAAAATGAATCGTTTACAAGAAAAATATAATAAAACTATTATTCCCCAATTGCAAAAAGAATTAAATTTTACATCAATAATGCAAGTACCCAAAATTGAAAAAATTGTCATTAATATTGGTGTTGGTGATGCAAGTGGTAATCCGAAAGCCATTGATAAATCAGTATCTGAATTATCAAAAATTACTGGTCAAAAACCAATTATTACCAAAGCTAAAAAATCAATTGCTGGTTTTAAGTTAAGAGCAGGAATGCCAATTGGTTGTAAAGTTACATTACGTGGTGAAAAAATGTATGATTTCCTTGATAAATTAATTTCAATTTCTTTACCAAGAATTCGTGATTTCCAAGGGCTATCATTCAAAGCATTTGATCAAAATGGTAACTATACTGTTGGTATCAAAGAACAAATTATCTTTCCTGAAATTAATTATGAAGAAGTAGATAAAGTTCGTGGTATGGAAATTTCAATTGTTACCACAACATCAGATAATGCAATAGCATTACTCTTATTAAAAAAAATAGGATTACCATTTAAAAAACAAGGAAAGCAGGTGGCATAAAATGGCAAAAACTTCATTAAAAGTAAGACAAGTTCATAAATCAAAGTTTAGTACGCAAGCATATACACGCTGTCAAAAGTGTGGCCGTCCTCATGCGGTTATTCGTAAATTTATGTTATGCCGTATTTGCTTTCGCGGTTTAGTATACCAAGGACAAATTCCTGGTATTAGAAAAGCATCATGATAGGAGGTATATAATTATGATGACAGATCCAATAAGTAATATTTTAACAGTTATCCGTAATGCTATTACTGCTGATGATAGTAGTAAACATCGAGTAGTTAGTGTACCTTCTTCAAAACAACTAGTTAAGATAGCAGATATCTTACAAAAAAATGGTTATATTGAGAAATATCGCGTTACTAAGGAAAATCCTAGTAAACCTAAATTAGAACTATTATTAGTTCATACTGGTAAAAGTCCAATTCTTGGTTTAAAAAGAATATCTAAACCAGGATTAAGAATATATGTAAAATGTGAAAACTTACCAAGTGTGTTAAATGGTTATGGTATTGCCATCGTTTCAACATCAAAAGGTATTATGACAAATAAACAAGCAAAAAAACTTGGTCTTGGTGGCGAAGTTCTTGCTTATGTATGATAAGGAGGAAACTATATGTCACGTATTGGTAACCGTATCCTTACAATTCCAGCAAATACTTCAATAACATTAGAAGCAAATAATTTGCTAACTGTTACAGGAACAAAGGGTTCTTTAGAAAAACTATTACCGAATGTTATTAAGATTAATGTTGATAAAGATAAAAATATTATTAGCACAGTAAGACCTGATGATAACAAGAAAAGTAAACAACTTCATGGTACAACCAATTCATTAATTAATGGCATGTTAACTGGTACATCAACAGGTTTTATCAAAGAATTAGAAATTAATGGTGTTGGATATCGTGCTGTTGTCCAAGGTAATATCTTAAATTTAACATTAGGATATTCGCACTCAATTAAATTTGAAATTCCACAAGGGATTACTATTGTTGCTCCCAAACCAACAGTATTACAAGTTAGTGGTATTGATAAACAATTAGTTGGTGAAGTAGCAGCTAAAATTCGTAAGTTCCGTGAACCAGAACCATATAAAGGTAAAGGAATTAAGTATAAAAATGAACACATTCGTCGTAAGGAAGGAAAAGCTGCTGGTAAAGGTAAATAATCTGATACTAGCACTTAAGGAGAATAGAAAATGATTAAAAAACAACAAGCTCGTAAAGTTCGTCATTATCGTATTCGTAGTAAAATTACGGGTACTAGTGAAAGACCACGCTTAAATATCTTTAAATCTAATAATAGTTTTTATGCTCAAATTATTGACGATACTGCTTCAAATACAATTATTGGTATATCAACATTAACATTTAAAAATTTAACATCAACAAGTAATATCGAAGCTGCTATTAAACTTGGAGAAACAATAGCTACTTTAGCTAGCAAGAAAAAAATTAAAAAAGTGGTTTTTGATCGTGGTGGATATTTATATCATGGTAAAGTGAAAGCATTCGCACAAGCAGCGCGTAGTGCTGGATTAGAATTCTAAAAAGGAGAATTAAAAGTATGAGTTTAGAAAATAAAACGACAACTATTGATGATAAAGTAAATTCTGAAATTAAATCAACAGTAAAACCTTCTGTTAAAACAGAAGTAAAAAATACTGCTGGTAATGAAAATAAACTTAGAAATAATAATTCATCACAACCAAGAAATGACCATGATAAAAAAGAAAATAAAATTCGTGAACCACGTAAAAACTTTGAACATAAATCAAAAACTCCAAGTGGATTTATTGAAAAAGTAATTTGAATTAGAAAAATTAATAAAGTAACAACTGGAGGAAGAAGATTACGTTTCTCGGCTGCTGTTGCTATTGGTAATGGTAAAGGTGTCGTTGGTCTAGGAATATCAAAAGCTAATGAAGTTCCTGATGCCATTAAAAAAGCAATTGAAGCTGCTCACAAAAATTTAACAACAATTACGATAACTAAAAATAATAATTCTATTGTTCATGAAGTTAGAGGAAAGTATTGTGGTAGTGAAATTTTGTTAAAACCTGCTAAAGAAGGAATTGGGATTAAAGCTGGTGGATCTGCACGTGATATTTTGGAATTAGCTGGTATCCATAATATTTATTCAAAAGCATTTCGATCAAAAAATAAAATTAACTTAGCTAGAGCAACAATTACCGGTCTTAGCAGTGTTAAATCAGCAGAATATTTTATTAAAAATAAAAATCTTACTGCTAAGCGTAGTAATGGTTAGAGGTGAATTATGGAAACAACATTACATAACTTAAAACCAACACCAGGTTCTCGTAAAGATATTAAACGTTTAGGACGAGGAACTTCATCTGGCAAAGGTAAAACTGCCGGTAAAGGGACAAAAGGACAAAATGCCCGTACTGGTGGTGGGACAAGACCTGGATTTGAAGGAGGACAAACACCACTATACCGTCGTATTTCAAAACGGGGGTTTACTAACTTTACTACAACTCACTATAGTATTATTAACTTAGAACAAATTGAATTAATTAAAGAGCATGAAATAACACCTCAACTTTTATTTCAATTAAAATTAATTAAAAATAAAACTGATGGCATTAAAGTTCTTGGTCAAGGAAAATTAACAACACCAAAAACAATAAAAGCTCATAAATTTTCAAAATCAGCAATTTCTGCTATTGAACAAGCCGGAGGAAAAGCGCAGGTGATCTAAGTGTTCACAACAACTCGTGAATTAATAAAAAAATATAAAGAAGTTATCATTAGGATTTTATTTACCGTTTTTATTTTATTTATCTTTCGTGTTGGTGCCTTTATTACCGTTCCGGGAGTAACTTTAAATGAAGATTTAAGTAATAGTAATAGTAACGGTATTGAATTCTTTAATTTAATTTCAATGTTAGGTGGTGGTGCTATTAGCAGATTTTCTATCTTTGCACTTGGCGTATCACCTTACATTACTGCTTCAATTATTGTGCAGTTATTATCAACCGATGTTGTTCCAACTTTAACAAGATGGTCTAAGTCAGGAGAAAAAGGTAAGAAAAAATTAGAATTAATGAATCGGGTATTAACAGTTCCCTTTGCTATTATGCAAGGTTTTGCTACAATCTTTGGTTTACAATCACAGCATATTATTAATGTTGATTGAAATTCAGGATCAGGAGCAGTCGGACCAGAAGCCTTTTATTATATATTAATTCCCACTATTTTATTAGCGGGAACAATGCTATCATTATGAATGGCTGATCAGATTACTAATCGTGGTATTGGTAATGGTATTTCATTAATTATTTTTGGTGGAATTGCTGCTAATTTGCCATTTAATTTAGCATCAACCTTTAAATATTGAGTAGGACCAGATACTAATAATGGTGTTATTTTCCAAGGTGCACTAAAATTTGCGCTTTATTTTGTAGCCTTTTTATTAATCATTCTTGTTGTTGTATTTTTTAGTGAATCAGAGCGACACTTACCAATTCAACAAACTGGTAGTGGACTAACATTAAAAGGTGATAAAAGTTCTTACTTGCCATTAAAAGTTAATTCAGCAGGGGTAATTCCTGTTATCTTCTCTTCGGCACTAATTACGGCGCCAATGACAGTGGCGCAAATTGTTGACCAAAATAGTGGTTTTGCTACTTTTGCTAGAAACTATTTATCTTTACAGTCGTGACCAGGAATTAGTATCTTTGCAATAATGACAATTATGTTTACTTTCTTATACGCACAAGTACAAATCAATCCTGAACAAATGGCGAAGAATTTTCAAAAGTCAGGAACTTATATCCCTGGTATCCAACCAGGGAAAGAAACAGAAGTTTATATTAAAAGAATGTTAAATCGTTTGAGTACAATTGGTTCCTTTTTCTTAACTGCTGTAGCAATAACACCATTTTTAATTTCTAAATTTACTAATTTACCTTCTTCATTAGCAATTGGTGGAACTGGATTAATAATTATGGTCGGTGTCGCATTAGATACAACAAAACAAATTAAAGGGCGAATTACTCAACATTCATTCTTAAATTATAAAGAAAAGAAAGATGTTAAAGAACACTTATGGTCTTAGGGAGAAATAATGAATTTAATTATTTTAGGCCCACCAGGGTCGGGAAAAGGTACTCAATCGCAATTTTTAAAAGAACAATACAAGTTAAAACATTTATCAACCGGTGATCTATTTCGCGATGAGATCATGAAACAATCACCAATCGGTAAAAAAGCGCAAACTTATGTTGATAAAGGTCAATATGTTCCTGATGAAATTATCAATCAAATTATTAGTAATACTTTAAAAAATATTAAACATGATTTTATTCTTGATGGTTATCCAAGAACAATATCACAAGCAGCATGATTAGATAAAGTATTAGCAAGTTTAAACGAAACAATTTCAGTGGTATTATATTTAGATATTAATGAAGAAATAGTTATTAAACGATTATCTTCAAGAATTACTTGTCCGCAATGTAAAGCAATTTATAATCTTAATTTCTTACCACCAAAGGTTACTGGTATTTGTGATAACGATGGGATAAAATTAATCAAACGAATTGATGACAGTGATAAAAACACGATTATTAATCGTTTAAAAACTTACAAAGTAGCAACGGCACCATTAGTAGCATCTTACCAAGCACGTGGATTGTTAAGAACAGTGGATGCCAATCAAGATAATAGTAGTATTAAAAAACAAATTAATTCATACTTATTATCATTAAAAGGAAATAAAAGTAATGATTAGCATTAAAAGTCAAACTGAAATTCAAAATATTAAAGCTGCTAGTCGAGTAGTAGCACTTATTCATAAAGAATTAGCAAAATTAATAAATGTTGGGATAACAGGTAAAATGCTTGATAAAGTGGCAGCACAAATTATTAAAGAAAACAATGCCATGCCTTCTTTTTTAAATTATCATGGTTTTCCTGCCACAATTTGTGTTTCAGTTAATGAACAATTAATTCATGGCATTCCTAATAATAAACCTTTTAAAATGAATGATATTGTGAAAATTGATGCTGGTGCAGCTGTTAATGGCTATCATGCTGATGCTGCATTTACTATTTGTGTTGGTAATAAGCCAACACCAGCACAAGCAAAACTTATTAATGTAACTAAGGAATCATTAAATAAAGCAATAGCAATTATTGCACCAGGAGTTAGAATTGGTGATATTAGTAACACTATTCAAACTTATGTCGAAAGCGAAGGCTTTTATTTACCAACATCATATACTGGGCATGGTATTGGTGAAAAAATCCATGAAGACCCAGCTATTCCCAATGTTGGTAAACCTAACAGCGGAATAAAATTACAAGCCGGAATGACAATTTGTATTGAGCCAATGGTGCAAATGACAACTGATAAAATTCTGGTTTTAAATGATAAGTGAACAGTAGTTGCTGCTGATAACCAACAAACTGCTCATTTTGAACACACGATCCTAGTAACTGATAATGGCTGTCAAGTATTAACAATACTTAGTGAAAATCAAAAAAATAATGAGGTGATGTAATTAATGGCTAAACCAAAACAAGTAGTAAAATCTAAAGTTCAAAAAGCAAAAAAACCTAATGATAAAACTATTGAATGTGAAGGTGTAGTAATAGAAGTGTTACCTAATGCTCGCTTTATAGTAAAGTTAAATGATTTTGACTTTACTGCTACTGTTAAGCCATCAGGTCGTATGCAAACACATAAAATTAAAATCATCAAAGGTGATCATGTAAAAGTTGAATTATCAACCTATGATCTAACGCAAGGACGAATTACCTTTCGCAATCGAACAGCACCACATTTACCAATCAATAATAATGGTGATGATAAATAAAAAAAAAACTAATATTTTAGTAGGAGGAAAATGATGAAAGTACAACCATCAGTTAAAAAAATTTGTGATAAATGTCAACCAATCAAACGTAAAAAATGTAATCGAATCATTTGTGAAAATCCTAAACATAAACAACGTCAAGGGTAGATATTAAGGAGGAAAAATAAATATGACATCAAATACTAACAATGCGAGTCGAAGAATTGCTCAAGTAAATATTCCAGGAAATCAACACACAATAATTGGTTTAACAAAAATTTATGGAATTGGTCGTAGCAGTTCTTCAAAAATATTAAAAGAATTAAAAATTGAAGAATCTAAAAAAATTAATGAATTAACTGAAAAAGAATTAAGTTCAATTAGTCAATTAATTGAAAAAAAATATAAAACTGAAGGTGAACTAAGACGTGAAGTTTCTTTAAACATTAAAAGATTAATGGAAATTGGATGTTATCGTGGTATTCGCCATCGTAAAGGTTTACCAGTTAGAGGACAATCAACAAAAACTAATGCCAGAACTTGCAAGGGACCACGTAAAACGGTTGCTAACAAGAAAAAAGCAAGTTAATTAGGAGGAAAGAAATAATGAATATAAAAACAACAGTAAAGAAAAAAATTAAAGTTAATCCTAATTTTGTTAAAGCAAAAGTATTTATTAAAGCAAGTTTTAATAATACTATTGTTACTATTACTGATCTTAATGGTAATGTTATTACTTGATCAAGTGCTGGTGCAGTAGGTTTTAAAGGAACTCGTAAATCAACTCCCCATTCAGCACAATTAGCAGCAGAAGCTGCCGGTAAAACTGCAATGGAACATGGTGCTAAAATCTTAAGTGTTTTTGTTAATGGAACAGGTCCAGGAAGAGAACCATCAATTCGTAGTTTACAAGCAATAGGTTTTGAAATCAAAGATTTAAATGATGTGACTCCAATCCCACATAATGGTTGTCGTCCACCAAAAAAACCAAGAAAATAAAGTAGGTGAAAATAAAATATGGAACAACAATTTTTAAAACCAAAATTTAGTTTAAACAGTGAAAACAGTGCTACAAATTATAGTGAATTTATTGTTAGTCAGTTAGAACGTGGTTATGGCACAACTTTAGCTAATGCTTTGCGGAGAACATTATTATCTTCAGTGCCAGGGATTTCTGTATATGCAATTAGAATAAGTGGTGTATCACATGAATTTACTGCAATTAAAGGTGTAATTGAAAATGTTTCTGAAATCATTTTGAATGTTAAGGATTTAGTTTTAGCTTTTGATGGTGACATTCAAAAAGATGAAAAAATTGCTAATTTAAAAATTAGTATTAGTGGTGAACAAGATATTATCGCTGGCGATATTATTTGCCCAACTGATGTGCGAGTAGTTAATCCAGAGTTAATTATTGCTCGCACAACTTCAAGAAATGTTCTGTTTGAAATGGAATTAATGGTAAAAAAATCTCGTGGTTATTCTTCATTTGAAGAAAACAAAAAAGAAATTGCTAATAGTTCAGGTATTATTGCTATTGATTCAAATTTTTCATCTGTTGAAAAAGTTGATTATAAAATTGAACCAGTAACTAAAACATTAAAAGGTGTTGAGTACGAAAAATTAATCCTTGGTGTGCAAACTAATGGTTCAATTAAAGCACCAGCAGCAATTGCTATGGCAGCTAAAATTTTAATAAGTCATATTGAATTTTTTGTTAATTTAGATGATAATGTTAAAAATTTTGAAGTTATTTCAATTGCTAATGAACAAGAAAATAATGATCTAAATAAAGCTTTAGAAGAATTAAATTTAACTGTTCGTTCATATAATTGTTTAAAACGTGATGGTTATAAAACTTTGGGTGATATTGTAAGTAAAAGTTTAGATGAAATTAAGCAAATTAAACACTTAGGCTCAAAATCAATTAAAGAAATTGAAGATTGTGTAGCAAAGCATAATTTAGAATTTTCTATTAAAAACTAACAAGGAGGATTAAGACGAAATGTCATATATTAACGATATCGGAAGAAATAGTGCTAAAGTAGATGCTGAAATCCGTAATTTAGCAAGTGAATTAATTGTTCATGGCAAATTAGTTTTGTTAGAAAAAAGAGCAAAAAGATTACAAACATTTATTGAACCATTAGTAACATTAGCGAAACGTGGTGATTTACATTCACAAAGAATAGCAATTGCTAAATTACGCAAAGTGGCAACTAAAGAATATCCAAAAGATGGTGTTATTCCAACACTATTTGGTAATATTGCTGAAAGATATAAAAACCGTAAAGGTGGATATACAAAGTTAATTAAAGTAGATAATAGAACTGGTGATAATGCACCAATGGTATTAATTACTTTTGTTTAATTGCAAATATTAAAATAAGAAAAAATTTTTAGAAAGAGTAAACATTTGATGTTTTCTCTTTTTTTATCCCATTTTTAAATAAATTTTAATATTTTACTGATAATAAATACTTAATTTTTTTAATTTTGTCCCAAAAATAAAAATATATATTCTAATTTTACTAGAATTAAAAAAGGAGGACATTTGATAAAATGAAAAAAGTAATTATTGATATAATTGAAGCAGCAGTAAATTTAAATAGAACAACAGTTATAGAATTAGTAAAAAAACTTGCAGTTGAATTAAAAAAAGAAGGCAAAATAAAAGATGCTGATTATATTTGGTAATACATCAACTGTATCAATTAATTCAATTAATAATGAATATTTAGTTATTAAAAAAGAAGAATTGTCAAATAAAATTATTTGAGAAAATTATGAACCGTTACAAAAAATGATTGATTTTTTAGGAGATCATAATAAAATTGCCAAAATTGGAGTAGTTAAGATATTAATTACTGGTCGTCCTGGAACAGGAAAAACATCATTTGTAAATGATATTGCAAAATCGCTTGATAAAAAATTATTTTCAATTAGTGCTCCAAATTTGACTTCTCATAAATTAGGTGAAACTCAAAAAAATCTTCAAAAATTATTAATAGATATTAGAAAAAAATATATAAATTCTATTTTTATCATTGATGAGTTTGATTCTCTTATTGGTTCTAGAAAAAGAGAAATAAATGATGAATATCAAAGAATGATTGGGACATTTAATATGATTTTGGATTCATTACCAAAAGGAACAATTTTATTTGCAATTTCTAATCAAGTTAATTCTATAGATTCAGCAACTTTAAGACGATTTAATGTCAATATTAAAATGAATAATATTAGTTTAGAAATTTTTGAAAAAGAATTATTTTCTTTAGCTATTTTAAATAAACTTAATTTTGAAAAGGAAACATGTCATAAAATTTTAGTTTATAAAAAGGAAGAGATAGATTATTCATTAATTGAAAAAATTATAACTGAATCAATTATCTATGATTATTCATTGGAAAAATCATTGGCTAAGATTTTGAATCTAGAATCAATTGATATATTAAAAAAAGTGGGATTAACTTTAAGAGAAATAGAAAAAATAATGTTGATTAGTAAATCTACAATTCAAAGAGGTTTAAAAAATTTCAATAATTAAATTTAAATCACCAGAAAAATTACTACCAAATAATGGTAGTGGAATTGATTATTCTAAATGAATATTTAATTAATTTAAGAAATAAATGTAAAGAAATAATTAAAATGTATGAATATTTTCCAAGATTTAATTATTTACCAATAACTTTATCATTTTCAAAAATAGTACCCAAATCATCAAGAATAAAATGAATTTTTAAAAAATACTCAAAAAAAACAACTCAAATTGGTTCAAATTATGTATTTAATGATAATAATGAACTAAAAAAAATTAATTTAGTATATTCATGTAGTAAGAAGGATTTACTTGAAACTATTAATTTAATTTCTCGAACAATTGCCGCTATAACTAAGGAAGATGTTACCGAAATAAATAAAATTAATAATGATATTGTAAATTCTAATAAAATAAAAAAAAGAAGAAATAAGAAAATATTTAAATGATAAAAAATTATGAAAATATAAATTAATTTTTAATGATTTAATTTATATTGAAGATATTACAATTAAATTTTTTGAAAAACAAATTTATTCTCCAATTATTTCAATTTATGAAATAATTGATTTTAAAATTTTTAAAGAAATGCTTTTAGAAGATGGGATTTTAATTGCAGATAATGTAATTGTAGCAAATAAGTTTTTAAATATTAATATTAATGATTTGAATAAAGTAATTGATAAATATCCATTTATTATTTCTCAAGCAGTAGAAGATATAGAAATTACTTTTGATGATAGTAATAAACAAATTGATAATTATAATTTGAAAATTATGAGTTCTAAAAATAATGGAGAAAAAATAGGAATTATTGATACAAACTGTATTTTGTGCATAACAGTTGACAAACATATCATACTGAGGGAGGAAATTTTTTACATTCACTATTAGAAAGTAGTTATGAACATGGTACTAAAGTTGCATCTTTAATAATTGGTCATCATTATCTTAATCCTAATTTTTCTGATAATCTTGGAGAATTTAATGTTAAAACTTTTGAAGTATTACCTTTAGGAAAGATTAATCTTTTATTTAATGAAAACTGTAGAAAAAATAGTTAGGGAAAATAATGATATTAAAATTTGAAATTTATCATTGGGTGCACCTAGAGTAGATTATAAACTTTCAGTGTTTGGAAAATTACTTGATATTTTACAATTTGAATGTGATGTTCAATTTATTGTAGCATCTGGTAATGATAAATTAAATAAGCTTCATTCACCAGCTGATTCATTTTCTGCAATATCTGTTGGTGCAGTTTATGAAACAGATAACAAAAATTTTAAAATTGCAAGATATACAGGAGTTGGTAATGTGTTTGGTATTTTTGAAAAACCATCTACATATGAAATAGGAAATGATTTTGCTGCCAAGGATTGTTCAAATAATTTTTTACAAATGTTGAATTCAACAAATGAAGTTATAATTGATGAAGGAACTTCTTTTGCAGTTCCCTTAGTTACAAGGAAAGTTGCATTTTTAAAACAAAAATATTCAATAAGTTTAGAAACTTCACAAGCAGTAATTAATTATCTTACTAAAATTTCATTAAATTCTGTTGCTAGTTTATCATTTTTAGAAAATGGTGATACATTTATTTTTGTTGAAGGAGAGATAAAAGCTGGTGAAAGAAAAGAAATACCAATTAAATTACCTTTTAATTTTGATACAAGATTTACAAAATTTACAGTTGGATATGCTGTCTCATATAATGTTGCTAATACAAAAAATTTAGGTGATGAATATTCATGCGTAGAAATTTCAACAAAATTATCTGCTAAAAGTTTAACAAAAAATGGAAATATTAGTATTTCTAATATTGTTAAACCCAATAAGAAAGCAAAAATAGATGGTGAAAATGCTGAAGAAGTAGAATTGAGAAAACATTTTGGTAAATATAATCCAAACAAAGTCGTTATTGATAAAAATTTTAATAATATTAAAGGTATTAAGATTAAGAAACAATTTGATAGTTTTTCGTTAGTTGCTGAAAGGGTAGATTTATTTGATCATATATCAAAACCAATAAAGTATGGTGCAATTATTCATTTAAAAGAAACAGAGAAAGATTCACTAAATGATTTTATAGAGTTAAATTCTGAAAATATAATTGATGTCATTACATCCAAGAAATTGAACTTGATATTTAGACAAAATATAATTTAAATAACTTTATTGTTAATTAAGATGTAAATTTTGGTAAAAAATTTAATGTTATGTTTTTTATTATACTCTTTTTAAAAAATAAATATAATACACTACACTAATAGCATAAAATAATCATTATTAATACATAGTATATATAGTTTGTTATAATTTTTCTAAACTTAATATAAGTTTTTAACTCATTATTTTTATAAAAAGAAATGATTTTTTATTTTTTAAAAGAGGAGAAATTAAAAAATATGAAGAACAAAAATAAAATTTAATAGAAAAAAGTAAGATAAATTCAAATTTAAAAAATTTAAACCTTACACCAAGTATTAATAAACAAAATTCACCAAAAATATAAGTATAACTAAAATAATTATTATTTTTGATGATTATTTTCAAGTTAAATTTTTAAATATAAAAGATAAACTAAAGATAATGTTTAAACCCATTATTTTTTTGAGAGGAAGAAATTAATGCGACCAATTAAACAAGAAATTCATGAGAAAGAAATTAAAAAATTAATTCAAAAATATAATAATGTAAATGAAACAATTAAAATTTCAGATGCAGAAATAAAAAATAAAAAATTAAAAATCGAAAAACTAGAAAAAATTGTAATAAATTTACAAATTAAAAGGAAAAAAGAATATACAAATAATTTAAAAGCATTAATTAATGAAATAAAAAATCAAGAAACGAAAAAAGAAGAATATACAAATAATTTAAAAGCATTAATTAATGAAATAGAAAATCAAGAAACGAAAAAAGAAGAATATACAAATAATTTAAAAGCATTAATTAATGAAATAGAAAATCAAGAAACGAAAAAAGAAGAATATACAAATAATTTAAAAGCATTAAAAAATAATGTATTAGAGTTAAAAGGAAAAAAGAAAGAAAAAGAAACTAAAAGTTTAATTAAAAATTTACAAAATAAAATAAATGAAAATGAAAAATATATAAAGAATTTAGATAATGAAATAAAAAACCAAAAAGCGGAAAATGAAAAATATCAAAAGAAATTAGAAACGTTAACTAATGAAATTCAAAATCAAGTAGAAAAAAAACAAACATTTGAACAAAAAATAAAAAAACTAGAAAACAATATATTAAATTTTAAAAAAAATCAAAATGAACTAGAAAATCAATTAGTAAAGATAGAAGAATTATCAACTATTAATTATCAAATAATTAATTTTAAAGGAATAGTTCAAATAGAACAACTAATAAAAAATATAGATCTACAAAGACAAAAAATATTAAAACAATCAGAACAATCACTTAAAATTCAAGAATCTATACAAAATGATCAAAAAATTTTAAATTTATGTTTTATCATTATTGAACTTAAAAATAATAAAAATGCTTTTAATAATTCAATAAATATAGAATTAGAAGCATCAATAACAACACCAGCAGTGGAAAATAATGTTAATCCAAAAGAAAATAAAAAAAGCTGATCTATTAGAGGTTTTTTTAAACCAGTAACTAACTTTATTTGAGATAAAAAACAAAAATTAACAATAAATTATTATCAAAAACAAGAAAAAAGATTAGCAGCAGAAATCAGAAAATTAGAAGCAGGAAAGATAAAAGATTTTTGAAATAAATTTTGATTAGTTATTAGTTGTGGTTGCTATAATAATCATGGCAAAGTGGAAAGAAAAATAAAAAAAAGAGAGTTAGAATTAGCAGAGGTTAAAAAACAACTAGCAAAATTTAATGTTGTTGTAAATAACAAAAATAACGATAACGAACCACAGCCTTCAACTTCATCAGCAATTACAGATGAAATTAAAACTTGAAGTGATGAAACAAAAGTAGCAGTAGAAAATATATCTTTTCTAGAACAAAATTCAACAAGTTCAAAATTAGGATTATAATTTTTTTATTTTGTGTAATTGTAATTTATAAATTATTAATATAATTTAAGTTTTATTATAAAATGAACAATATTTATTGAAAATTAAAATAAAGTTATTGTTCATTTTTCATTTTTAAAATTTTAAGAAAAATTTATTTTTTATTATTTTTTATAATTTTTATAAATTATAAATTGATATCTATAAAATTACTGTTATAATTTTACTAGCATAATATTTATTAAAATGGAGTTAGAAGTAGTATGAATAAGTCCAAAATTTCATTAAGTTTAAAAAATGTTGAGTTTCGTTATAAACCAGAATATAATAATGCTGTTGATGATATTAGTTTTGATATTAATCATGGTGAATATATTACTATTATTGGTCATAATGGTAGTGGTAAGTCAACACTTTCAAAAATTATTATTGGTGTTTTGCATAAACAAAAAGGTGTAATCCAATTATTTGGTGAAACAGTTACTAATAAAAATATTAAACAATTACGTCGTCATTTAGGAATTGTTTTTCAAAATCCTGATAATCAATTTATTGGTTCAACTGTTCGTGATGATATTGCTTTTGGTTTAGAAAACCATTTAGTTGATCCTGGTGATATGCCAGCAATTATTGATAGAGTTGCTAAAGCAGTTGGTATGGAAAAATATTTAGATCATGAACCACTATGATTATCTGGTGGTCAAAAACAGCGGGTAGCGATTGCTTCAGTTTTAGCTTTAGAACCAGATATTATTATTTTTGATGAAGCAACTAGTATGCTCGATCCAAAAGGTAAACGTGAAGTTAAAGAAATTATGTTACAATTACAAGAACAACGTAATAAAACTATTATTTCTATTACTCATGATATGGATGAAATCATTAATGCTGATAAAATTATTGTTATGAATAAAGGTAAATTAGTTCGTTATGGAACTCCAGCTGAAATATTAAAAGAATGAGAGTTTTTACAAAGTATTCATTTAGATATCCCTTTTGTTTTAAAAATATCATTAGGATTAAAAAATAAAGGAATTAATATTAATGAAACATTAAGTGAAGAGGAGTTGATTTCTAGCTTATGTCAATTAAATTCAAAGAAGTAAGTTATACTTATTCTCCTAAAACCCCTTATCAATATCAGGCTTTAAAAGATATTACTATTACCATTGTTGATCATAAAATAATCGCTATTATTGGTGAGACTGGTAGTGGTAAGTCAACTATGATTCAACACATTAATGGTTTATTAGTACCAATGGCAGGTTCAGTTGCTATTGATGATTTTATCATTAAAGCTAATCAGAAAAAAATTCGTGATATTAAGAAAATACGTAAACAAATTGGTTTAGTTTTTCAATTTCCTGAATATCAATTATTTGAAGAAACTATTGAGCAAGATATTATGTTTGGACCAGTTAATTTTGGTGAAAAAAAAAATAAAGCACGAGAATTAGCTAAAAAATATATTAATTTGGTTGGTTTAGATGAAGCATATTTATCAAGAAGTCCATTTGATTTATCTGGTGGTCAAAAACGAAGAGTTGCGATTGCTGGTATTTTAGCATTACAAGGTCATACTTTAATTTTAGATGAACCAACAGCAGGATTGGATCCTGATGGTGAAAAGGAATTAATTAATTTATTTTATGATTTAAATCATAAAGAAAATAAGACCATTATTTTAGTAACTCATAATATGAATCATGTATTAATGGTTGCTGATGAAGTTATTGTTTTACATAATACACAAATTTATAAAAAAGCAGATCCCATTACTATTTTTAGAGATAAAAAATTAATTGCTGAAACTGGCATTGAACCACCAAAAATTTATAGTTTTTTGTATAAATTAGAAGCAGCAGGATTTGATACATCAAAAATTACTGCTAGAAGTAATTTAGAACTAATTGAGCAATTATCAGAGATATTATCTAAAAAAAGTAAAAAGTAAGGAGAATCAATAGTGAAAGTCAGTTTTGGCCGTTATTTACCTTTAAATTCAATTATTCACCGTGTTGATCCACGAATTAAATTAGTAGTTTTAATTTGTTTAATTGCTTCACTTTTTTTTCATACTGGCTTTGAAGGTTATGCTCTTATTGGTTTTACTGTCATAGTTATTTTCTTTTGTGCTAAATTACCTTTTATGATGTTATTAAAATTAATGCGTCCTATTTTATTTATGGCAATTATTTTATTTATTATTAATTGTTTTTTAACTAATGGTTCTGATGTCGGAATGATTTTACAATGACATGCGATTAAAGTATCATATAAAGCAATATTTGTTAGTATATATATTTCGCTTCGAATTTACTTAATGATTTTAATTACAACCATTTTAACGACTACTACACAACCGTTAGATTTAACTTTAGCATTAGAAGATCTAATGATGCCATTAAAATTAATTAAATTTCCTGTCCATGTTATTTCAATGATTATTTCTATTGCTTTACGTTCAATTCCAACATTATTAGATGAAGCAGGAAGAATTTTAAAAGCACAAGCATCACGTGGTGTTGATTTAAAGAATGGTCATTTTAAAGAAAAAGTTAAATCATTGGTATCATTAATTATTCCTTTATTAGTATCTTCATTTCAAAAGGCAGAAGATTTAGCTTATGCTATGGACTCAAGAGGTTATGACCCACAAGGTAAAAGAACACGTTTTCGCCAATATCATATTGATTTTAAAGATATATTTTTCTTTATTATTGGTGTTGGCCTATTAGCATTTCTTATTTCTTATACTTATCATCCGGAAATATTTTGAAGAATTCCGTTTATTGATGATTATTATTCTCAATAATAGAAAATGATTAATTATTAAGGATAATACTTTTATAAATTTAATATATTTTTCTATTTTTATCAAAAAAATATTAAAAAACGATAAATTTATTGTATAATATTTAACGGTTTTACTTATAGAAACTAATACGGCGATTGTGGCGTAGCGGTCTAGCGCATCAGTTTGTGGAACTGACATTCGCGGGTTCGAATCCCGTCAGTCGCCCCATTTAATAATTTTTTTAATACTCCTTTGGAGTTTTTTCTTTTTTTAATAAATACTTTTAGAAATTTAATTTTTGATTTCTATTTACTAAATAATTAATGGTATAATTACTATGTTTTATGATTTGCAGAAAGTTGAGGTTTAAGCGTATATGTACCTTAAAGAAGGACAAATACTTTCAATTCATGCATATAAGCATAATGGCGATTTATATCGTAGCTGAAATAACTCAATTGTTTTAGAAGATAATGAAAAATATTTAGTTTTGGTGAATGAAAATGTAACAATTACTGAAATTAATGGTCGTAAATGAACAACTATTGATCCAGCAATTTGATTATTTTTTAAAAATGATTGATACAATATTATTTGTATGATCCGTAATGATGGTCTTCATTATTATTGTAATATTGCTAGTCCTTTTATCTTGGATTCAGAAACAGTTAAATATATTGATTATGATTTAGATGTGAAAGTATTTCCTAATCGTTCTTATAAATTATTAGATTTAAAAGAATTTAAAACTAATCGTCGAATCTGAAATTATCCCATCCCGTTACAAAATACATTGTGACAAAATATAAATAAATTAAAAAAAGGTATTAAAAAACGAGAAATTAATTTATTTAATGATGATGTAATTTTAGAATACTGAAAAAAATACCAAAATCAAAGTTTACAAAAATAGTAAGAACATATGTTCTTACTATTTTTAAATACTAGTAATTTTTGTTACTTACAATTATATGATAATTTTGCATAAGTATGGTCTTGATGTTTTTCATTTTTAATATTATTTATATTTTTAATATTTATATTACTGAAGTCTCTTTTCTTTTTAAAATTACTATAATAAGTAGCATATTTTTTTAAATTATCTATATTTTCTCATATTAAATCTTTAACTTTTTCTTCAATTTCTTTATTCATAAGTTTTCACCTTTTTCTTATATTAAATTTATATTGGGCAATTAGATTAATAACAATTTATTAATTTGTTATTTTCATTAATCTTTAAAATGATTTTTTTATAAATTGATAGGATAACTTTGTAAGTTAATTTCATACACTTTCATATTTTTTAAAATAAAGTTTTACTAAATCTAATAAATTATGACCATATTTTTTCTAAATCTCATAAGAAATTACCATATCATCATTACCACCAACTGGTACATAAATTTCTTGTCAACCAATATTTCCTACTTCTAATTTAATTTCTTTTACAAAACCAAGATTTTTTAAATCACTATCAACTAAATTATTTTTTGTATTTTCGCTTCAAAAATGTTCTATGATTTCTCCTTTTTCATTTTTGGTAAATCAAATTTCGTCTCCCACTTTACCAATTAAATTATTAAAATTTTTATTATTTAATATTTCATTTCTTAGCGAAATTTTATCTTTTGTTTTAGAATTTGTTAAATTAGAGTGAAAATCATTAATATTATCACCTAATTTCATCATAATATAAGCAGGAACATTTTTTATTGGTACTAAATCATTTTCTCAATTTTTTATTTGCATAGCATTTTTATCTTTTGATGATAATTTAAAATTACTATTATTAATATAATTAAAACGATCTTCTTTTGATATTAAATCTTTGTAATTGGTTGTATTATATTTAGTTACTCCTTGCATTCATCAAACATAACTGTCAAGAAATGCTTTGGGATAATAATTATTTTCTAATAATTTTTAGTTGCTATTGTTTCATCTCCATATTTGATATTCTCACCTTGGAAACGATTTGAATCAAATAAAACAATACCACCAGTTGTTCAAACATGTTTAACAAATTCTAAAACTCCATCATAAATTTGTTCATCAAAATTAACTTGATGATCAACTTAACGTTTAAATTCATAATCTGGATCTTTCATGTTTGGATTAAAAAATTGATAAATTGAAAAACCAATATTATTAACGAATGTTTCATCCAAATCGGTAATAACGATAGGTACATATTTATTACTTTTAATGTTTGCTTGATTATACTGTACAGTATAGTTTTTATCTTCTTCATTATCTTTGGCATTTTTTATCTGCGGTTGCATAAATAACATCTAGACATCTAGTGATAAATGATCCTTATTTGCTTGCAATAACATCATCATATTGTTTTATTGCTGCACGAAAAGTATTTAATAAAGATATTTTTCTTTCTGCTGATTCTTGTCAAAGTATTGTTTGTAATGCTCTTAAGTCATAACTATTTTCATTTTTATTACATCCAATAAGACTTAAACTGGTAGTTGTGCTAATAATTAAACCACTTATTATTTTTAGTATTTTTTTCATCTAATCTCTCCTTTTAAAACTAAAACCCATTTTTAAAAATAAAAAATATGGGTTAAAAACTATCTTTAGTTTTTAATTATTTTTAACATTTTTTTTAAGATTTTACAATTAGTAATAAATTATTTTAAAAGTAAAAAATTTAAAAAAGTTAATTTAAAGTTATTGAACAACTATTTACAATTACGTATTATTGTTGATTTATCTTTGCTAAATGTTAAGATAATGTATAAATACATACTTACTACTAGTTAGTTTTCTCTAGTTTTTGTAGTTTTAAGATGTTAAAAATAAAGTTAAGTAGTTTTATTAGTTAAATATTATAAAATAATAATTATAAAGAGGTAAATAAGGATATTAAAATTTTCAAAAACATTATCTAACATTGGGATTTACTTACTTTTAACAACATTAATGCCAGTAATGGTTGTTTCAATAATCATGATTGCATTAAAAGGATTAATGGGAAGTTCTTATCAATGATTATAAAAATTTGGAGAATGATTACAAGAAGTACTTGATTCTGGATTAAGTACTATTCAATGATTAGGATGGTTGATCCTAATTGCTTGTTTAATAACTTATGGTATTTTTATTTTTGCTTTAGTTATGATAAATTCAAGCAAGGCAGTTGAACAAAGAATTGGTTATATTGTTGGTATCTGTATTGGTATTGGTGCAATTATTGTTACGTTATTACCATTAATTATTGTAAGTATTGCTAGTCTTGGTAATGGTGTAATAACTTTATTATTGGGTTTATCATTTGTTTTATTGGTTTAAATGGTGGGTTGCTAGCTTGTGGTTCATTATTTGGTTTAATTAGTGCAAAAAATATGATAGATTTACGAGTAACAAAGAATAAAAAGGATAGTTAATGTTAGAATAAATTAAGTAAGGGTATTTATTTTCTATTTATGTATTTATTTCACGGTAATTGTAAATTTGTTAAGGTATAGTGCGTTAATTGTCGATGAATACCAATCATTAAAACATTAAATATTGTGACAATAAGTAAAATTCATCAATGATGATTTAAAGTATTAAAATAATCAAGTTTCTTTTTAAAAATGGCACTTTCAATTAACATAAATAATGCATTTAAAGTAAAAAAAATTAATCATCCAAAACTAAATAAAATAATTCAATAACGATAAAGTTTAGTTTGAAACGTGCTGCCTTTAATTTTAATTTGATAAACTGTTTCATAAGTATAATAGTTAATTGAAAAAGCAAACAAGATTAATAAGATTACACTGTTGATGCCAACTATTAACAAAATATTAATTATTTTTTCACTAGTAATAGTTATTAAAATTCCTGCTATTACTGCAAATATGATTTGTGCGATTAATCATAAAATACTAACATAAAAAAAACTTTTTTTTCTTCAGTATTTGATTAATTGATTTTCCATTTATATCACCATGTTAATTTTATTATATTTTATGCAAATATAGAATAAAATTTATTTTTTTCCAATTTTTCATAACATAATAAAGTTGGGAATAACTTAAAATTAGAGAGAGGAATAAAATGGCAATTGAAGCAGAAATTAGACGTATTCGTCTAAGGCTTGGTTGAACGCAAGCATATTTGGGGAAATTAGTAGGTGTTCGTCAGGCAACAATTAGTAGAATTGAAAGTAATGCTAAAAATTCCTCGTGAGGAATAGTTCATAAAATTATTTTAGCATTATTAGTAGATATGAATGATATAAAAATTTTTATCCATGATTTTGTATTAAAAGAAAATGATTTTGAACTATTTATTAAATTATTAATGGCTAATTCACAATTAAAAACCAATATTTTGTATAATCCTGTTCATTGTGCGCGGATTATTATTGATGCGTATACCAAAGGAATTATTAATTTTGATGAAAAATATGGTAAAAATAAAGTATAAAATATTGTAATTTAATAAGATAAGTATTATTAATATTTAATATAACTAAATTTTTTATTTCTAGGAGAAATTTATGAAATATTTTTTAAAATTATTAGCTGTTACTTTGTTAATAAATAGTACATCAATTGGTTTAATTGGATGTACTATTCCTAGCATTGGTGATGTTTGGATAATTACTGATGGTGGTGATTTATTTGATAAAGCTTTTAATCAACAAGTGTTGGAAGGTTCAGAGGAGTTTACTAAAACATTTAATGATAATCGCGCTGTAATTAGTAATTTACCAGGTAATGAAGTGTGAAAAAATAAAACCATGAAAACACGTTGAATTATTTCACGAGATACTAATGTCTCAACTTTACAAAATAATTATAATTTAGCAACATTTGCTGGTGCTAAAACAATTATTGTTGTTGGTTTTAATCATCTTGGTGCATTAACACCAGCTATTCAAAATCAATATAAAAAGTTAGGTGTTCGTTTTATTTTAGTTGATGCTAAATTAGAAAATCCAATTGATGTAGCATGTTTAACTTATTCAGCAGAACAATCAGGATTTTTATCAGCATTAGCAGGGGCAATATGATTAGCAGCTAATCATGAAGTATATTATGATGACAATGGTTTAAAGATGTCAACTTTTGGTGGCTTACCAGCTGCTACTATTGTTAGTTATATGATGGGTTACTATTGAGGTGTTTATTATTTTAATCAATATCGTAATAGTAATAATGATTTGTTAATGATGACTAATGAACTTAGAAGTGAAAAAGGTAAAATAGCAATTACAGAGCCTGATTTTATTTCCAATAAATTTAAGATTCATTTTGATAAAATTGCTAAACAATTTACCGGTAGTTTTGAGTCGGGTACCAAGTCATCAAAAGCAATAACATCACAATTGATTGATGGTTATAAAGATGATATTGTTATGCCAGTTGCTGGAGCACAAACGATTGATTTAGTATCGGCTGTTAAAAATTCTAACACTAATAGTAAAGCAAAAATTATTGGGGTTGATGTTGATCAAAGTGTACAATATAGTTATGCTAAAGATACCTTTATTACTTCAGCTTTAAAGGGAATTCATAAATCTGTTGCGACTTGATTGTGATACTCTTTTAATTTAGATTATAATGGGGATAGTAATAAACCAGTAATTGTTGCTACTGATGGTGAAAAATATTTTAATGGCAGTATACCACAACCAGCATTAGGTGGTAATCAATATCTTGGTATTGCTGATAATGATCCGATTAGTGCTATTTATAATAAATTAATTAAAGATAGTAATGACTATTGACTTTTGGCAGAAAAAGTAATTGCTGCTTATAATAAATTAGTTAATGATTTAGCAACAGTTGCTACTCCTGATAAATGAGAAAATGCTTGAAAAAATGATATTGATCAAACTGTTGAAACTTATAAGCCACATTTTTAATGATATTTTATTATATATTACTGAAATATATATAATTATTATTGAATTTTTAAAGAATAAGTTTTATTATCTTAGTATAATGGCAATCATGTTATTATGAGGAGAAGCTAGTGTTTAAATTTAATTGTGAAAATAATAAAATAATTAATATTGAATGTATACGTAGTTATAGTATTTTTAATAGTAAGTTATTCCCAACCACTTATTTTCAAAGTTTATTTTCACATATTTTTATTTTATTTTAAGTAATTGAATTTAAGGAAACAATGTTTTTGCTTTCTTTTTATATATTTTTATATAAATATTATATAGAATTGTTAGGAGGAATAATAGTATGCGTAAAATTTTTACTACATTTAGTGCTTTATCATTAGCATTAATAATGGTATTACCAATCATTGCTTGCAATAATCAGTTTAATGATCCCAATATTTATTGAATAACTGTTGTAACTGATGGACATACTATTAATGATGCTTCTTTTAATGAATCATCATATAATGCTGCGCTAGAGTTTAAACAAGAATTTGATACTTGAACACATAGTAGTTATGTTGATCCACAATATAAAAATAAAAGAGTAGAAGTTTCTTGAAATAATCCCCAATTAACAACACTTGATAATTTAATGACATCATATAGTAAAGCTGTCTTTATTAATAGTGAAGTAATTATTGCTTCGGGATTTTTACATCATGATGCCTTAGTTAAAGCACAGAATACTATTTTAAATCATAAAGTTAAATTTATTTTTGTTGATGGTGATACTCCCAATAGAGAAGTACCAAAAACTAATAAACAATTGGCAGGTTTGATTTATAAAGCAGAACAATCAGGATTTTTAGCAGGATTAGCAGGTGCAATCTGATTAACTGCTCATGCTAATGAATATGGTGGACTTAATAATTTAAAAATGTCAAGTTATGGTGGTCTAGATATTCCAGCAGTTACTAATTACATGTATGGTTATTATTGAGCAATTCAATTTTTTAACGATAAAACTAGTGCTAATTCGATTCAAGATCAGTTATTACAATGAGTTAAAATTTTAAATCCAAATTTTACTTCACCATTGCCAAATATTGAATTTATTAAATTAGGAAAACAATTTAGTGGTAATTTTACGCAAGGCTCAGAAAGTTCAAAGGGAATTAATGATGCCCTTGTGCAACAGGGAAGTGATATTATTTTTCCAGTAGCAGGACCACAAACTGAAGATACATTATCATCATTAAAAAAAGTAGGCCAAGGTAAAATTATTGGTGTTGATACTGATCAGCAACTTCAATATCCACAATCGGCAGATCGATTTATTACTTCTGCCAAAAAAAATTTAGTTAGTTCAATTAAATTTATGCTTTGGAAATCAGTTGGTAGAACTGATGAAAGTCCAGAACATGAAAGTGATCCGACTGCTGATCAAACGTTTACTGATGATGCACCATATCGAGGGGGGCCTAATTTTACCGGGATAGCAGCAAATAAAGCAATTAAGGATGGTACTAAAGATATTTATACACCGCTAGTTGCATTAGAAAATACTACTGATTTGTTAGATAAAATTTCTAATGGATGACAAAAAGTATTAAGTTTAAATAAAGATTATTGAATTAATAGTATTAAAGATGAATATAATCCATTTAAATAATAAGAGGGGTGATAAAATGCAAATAAATATTAGAGAACAGAAATGACAATATGCTGTTGAAATGGAAGGCATTACTAAAGTTTTTTTAGATACTATTATTGCTAATAATAATATTTCTATTAAAATTAAAAGTGGCGAAATTCATGCTTTAGTTGGTGAAAATGGTGCTGGTAAATCAACACTAATGTCAATTTTATTTGGACTATATCAACCAACAAAAGGTATCATTAAAATTAATGGTAAAGAAGTGGTAATATCAGGACCGATTAGAGCTGACAAATTAGGAATTGGTATGGTCCATCAACATTTTAAATTAGTTGATAACTTTACCATTTTACAAAATATTATTTTAGGTAGTGAACCAGTTCATAAATGACACTGAATTAATTATAAAAAAGCTAAAACAAAAATTTTAGAAATTTCAAAAAAATATAAGTTAGACATTAAACTCAATTTAAAGATCGAAAATGCTAGTGTTGGTATGCAACAACGTGTTGAAATTTTAAAAGTACTTTATCGTGGTGCTAATATTATTGTTCTTGATGAACCAACTGCTGTTTTGACACCGCAAGAAATTACTAGTTTATTAGCAATCATTGAAGAACTTAGACATGATGGTAAAACTATTATTTTTATTAGTCATAAATTAGAAGAAGTTAAACAAATTGCCGATAATGTAACAGTAATTCGTTTGGGCAAAGTTATTGAAACTTTTAGTGCTAGTAGTAAAAGTAAAGAAGAAATTGCTACCTTAATGGTCGGTAGAGATTTAGTTGATGTTAGAAATCAGGGTAATGTTGCATTAGGACCAGTATTATTAAAGGTTGATAATTTATTTGTTCATAAAATTGGTAACAAAAAATCAGTAATAGGTCTTTCTGATTTTAGTCTAGAAGTAAAATCGGGAGAAATTGTCGCGGTTGCTGGTGTTGAAGGTAATGGTCAGAATGAATTAATTTCGGCAATTACTGGTTTAATTAAACCAGAAAAAGGTAATATTTTTTTTAGTAATAAAAATATGAAACACAGTTCAATTCAAACTTTATATAAAAATGGTTTAAGTCATATTCCTGAAGATCGCCATAAGTATGGTTTAGTTTTAGACTATACTGTTATTGAAAATATGGTCTTACAAAATATTAATCAGTATCCCTTTTCTAAGCATGGTTTAATTCGTAATAAAGCTATTCAATCTTATGCCCAAAACATTATTAATAATTATGATGTTCGTGGCAGCAAAAATGGTTTTGCTTTAATTCGTGGTTTATCAGGTGGTAATCAACAAAAAGCAGTTGTTGGTAGAGAATTAACAAGAAAACATAAAATTTTAGTTATTGCTCAACCAACACGTGGTTTAGATATTGGTGCTATTGAATATATTCATAGTCGAATTCTTGAAGAAAAAAATCAAGGTAATGCAGTATTACTAATTTCTTATGAATTATCAGAGGTGATGTCATTAACTGATCGCATTGTCGTTTTACATGCTGGTAAAATTTCTGGTAATGTTAGTGCTAAAAGTGTTACTCGTGAACAGTTGGGATTAATGATGGCGGGACAAAAGTTGTTAATGAAAGGAGATGACAATAATGTTTAAACAAAAAACATGGGTTTTAAAACGACGAAGTCGTTTATATCTTGGTTCAAATGAAATGAATAGTAGTCTTACAAAATTTAAGGGTTCTTTGTTCGCTATTATTTTTGGGTTAATTATTGGTTGTTTTGTGATAATTGGCTCAGGACAAAATGCATTTACTTATTTTCAGTTGCTATTAACATATGCTTTTACTAGTTGGCCAGCTAATAACTGAGATAATACTTTAGTGTGATGAGCAATTTATATCGTTGCTGGCTTGGCACTAGTTATTTCATTTCGTTCGGGAATGTTTAATATTGGAGTTGCAGGACAAATGTTAGCAGCAGGAGCTGTTGTTATTGCCATTGGTGTTCGTTATGATTTATCGCAACCATTAGCGATAATTATTGCTCTTTTTGCTGGCGTGTTAGCAGCAGTATTGGTAGCATTAGTAACAGTGTTATTAAAAGTTTTTTTTAATGTTCATGAAGTTGTTACTTCTATATTATTGAATTGAACAATTTGATACTTAATAAAATGATTATTTAAAAGTAGTAAGGATTTATATGATGCTGATCATGGCACTTCAGCAACTATTCATGATGGTATGAGTATGAGTATCAATGGTTATAATTGTATATTGCCATTATTAATTGCTATTATTTTAATAATAACAGTTTGATTTTTATTGAAAAAAACAACTTTGGGTTATAAAATTAGAACAGTAGGTTTAAATCCATTTGCTGCACTTTATAGTGGTATTAATAATAAATATTATAGTATTATCTCATTTATTATTTCAGGATCATTGGCAGGAGTAATGGCGGTTATTTATTATATTGCTAAAAATCCTTCAATTAGTTTTTTAACTGATGATTTACCAACTATTGGTTTTGATAGTATCGCCGTTGCTTTAGTTGGTCAAATTAATGCCATTGGTGTTGTTGGTGCTGCCTTTCTTTGAGGTTTAATTAAAAGTGGTGGTTCTATTGGTTCGGTATTAACATTACCAACAGCAACTGGTGATATTATTTTTGGTGTTATCATTTATTCAGCTGCTTGTGCCGTTTTATTATCACGCTTGCAACCAATTAAATTTTTACTTCGTTACTTTAATATTGCTTTTGATAAAGAGAAACGTAAAGTTACAAATGCTTTTATTGGTAAAATGTATCAATATTTTATTGAAACTTTTAAAATAAAAAATGAATATAACAAAAAAATTAGGGAATTAAGAATAGTTTTAAATCAGGAAAAAACCGATCAAATCAAATATTTAAAAGCAGAATATAATAAAGCAATCGTAAAATTATCACAAACTAAAGATGATCAACAGTTAATAGTAAAACAAAAGTATAAAAAAATAGATAATAACGTTAAAATAAATAATAGTGTATTAATTAAAAATAAAAGTCAAGAAGCATTTGCGATTAAAGAATTAAAACAAAAATTAAATCAAAAAATTAATAAAATTAATAATGACATTAACTTGCAATTACAAGCAATAATTAATGATAAAAATGATAAAGTAAGTGCTACTTGAGCACAATTTTTTCAAGAAAAAAAAGCTTTAACACATTATATATATAAACAATATAATGCAATTTGAAAAAAAGGCAAAATTGGTAATTGAAATAATTCACAACAAAAGGTAAAAGCAGTTTATGCTGAAAGTTTAAATACATATATTAATGAGAAAATGAAATATGAAACTGCTGTTTATAATTATAAACAAGAGTTGCTTCGCGAAGTAATGTTATTAAAAAGACAAAAAGCAATATTAGATAAATCAAGAGTAAGAGATTTAAAATGCAACCTTTTTCGAGAAATTATTAAATTAAGAAAAGAATTAATTAATGAAATAAAATTATTAAAAAAACAAATTGCCAATACTGATGATAAAAAGATAAAACAACAATTAATTTTAGCAAAACATCAATTAAAAACAAATTATAAAATAAAAGTTAAAGCATTAATCAAAAAAAAGAAAATTGATCGACAACAATTAAAAAATCAAATTATACCAATTAATAGTAATATTAAGATTCTAACTGAACAATTTACAAAAAAAGTAGAAGCTGAAAAAATAATGTTTACTAATAAATTTAATGACATATTTGCACAAGAACAACAAGCAATTATGGAAATAAAAATGCAAAGAACGGGAGGATAACTTAATGGAAGCACTTACAATAATTCTTGAACATTCCAGTTTAATTTTTGTTGTGTTAGTACTTGGCGCATTATCTGGATTAATTTCAGAACGTGCTGGTGTTGTTAACATTGGAATTGAAGGAATGATGACAATTGGTGCCCTTGCTTTTTCTTCATTTGGAAAAAATATCGCTATTAATTGAGGTAATTGATCACAAATTATTGCTTTATTAGTCGCAGGATTAGCAGGAATGGGATTTGCTTGTTTTCATGCTTTTGCCGCAGTTACTTTAAAATCTGATCAAATTATTTCTGGTGTTGCAATTAATATTTTAGCAGCAGCGATTGCTATTTTTGTTGTACAATTACCGGGTAATAATGGTTTCATTTCATTAACAAATATTTATCAATTGCCAAAGATAGGTAATAATGAATTTTTTAATTTATATTTATTTTTAGCAATTATAATTTTATTTGGTGTTGCTATTATTTTAAAATATACTAAATGAGGTTTACATCATATTGCGACTGGTGAAAATCCTAATGCAGTTGATGCTGCCGGAATTAATGTTATTAAACAACGTTATGTTGCTGTATTATTATCAGGATTTTTAGCAGGAATAGCTGGTGGTGTTTTTCCAATGTATGCTAGTCAAACTTTTCGTGGAACAGTTAGTGGTAATGGTTTTATTGCTTTAGCAATTTTAATTTTTGGTCAATGAAGGGTACCGTTAATTACGATTGGTGCTACTTTATTCGCCATTGTTGAAACAACAGGTGCTAGAATTGCTTTTTTACCAAATATTGCTCCTTGAATATATAATAATTCTGATATATGAAATATATTACCTTTCGTTGCATCATTATTAGTTTTAGTATTTACATCAAAATGGAGTAAAACACCAAAAGCATTGGGTGTCGCTTTTAATAAATCTAAACGATAAAGTAAGTTACTAAACTTATATTGAATTTATTTTATAGTTAGGAAATAAGTAGGGGATAAAAGTGAATAATTCGATAAATATAGTTGCTATTACAAGTCATTCATTACAAATTAATGATAAAGAAGTATCGAAGAAAGCAAGAAAACGAGAATATAATAAAAAAAGATATCAACTTAATAAAACAAAAATACAAGAATATAGTCAAAGACCAGAAGTAAAGGCAAGAAAACAAAAATATAATCAAAGATATAATAAAAGAGCAAGCAAAATAATTAATCAAATACATGATGGGCAAATAATAAGTGATTTAAAATTAGAACAAGTAAGTAGTGAACGTTTACAATTTAATTCAATTGATTTTAATGACATTTATGATCAACAAACGATAACGAGAGCTTTAAATGCTTTAGAACCAGAACAAATAATTTGATTAAATCAATCTCTTGATGAGCTATTAGTTAATAATGATATATCAGAACGAAATTATAGAAAGTATCATTTGTAATTTAATTAGTGTACTTATGTTCATGATTTGATAACTAGATTATGTCAATATTATCAATAATAAGTTTATTTTTTATCTGGAAAATTATTTTTTTAATTACAAAATGAGTCTAGTGTAAAATGATTAAGTATAGAAAATATTAGGGGGTTTTCATTTATGGCATTATTAGTAACACATCGTAGTTTTCGTTCTGCACAAGGTGAAAATCGAATGATTGATTTTCAAAATGTTTTAAAAATTTGTCAAGCAGTAGAATTTGATATTCGTTTAACAAGAGATAATTAAAGTAATTATTTTTCATGATGATACCTTTGAAAGAATTGCTAACAATAAAAGTAAGGTTAATAGTTTATATTATGAAGAAATTATTAAATTGAATTTTTTTAAAAATAATAAAGATTGAATTCCACCGTTATTTAATGATTTTATTGAAAAGTTAAGTAAAGATTATCAAATGATTAATGTTGAAATTAAAGAAGAAATAAATCGTAAATATACTGAAGATGAACTAATGATTATTTTTTTAGAAATTAAAAAATTACAAAAAAGTACTAACACTGAAATTATTGTTTCTTCTTTTGACCAACAATTATTAGAGGAAATTGACAATAAAATTAAATATCCAATGAAAAAAGGCTATTTATTTGAAAATAAAAATGATTTTAATGAATTGTATGCTAAGAAATTTGATTATCTTCATCCTTCGATTTCCATCGTTTTAGATGCTGAAATGATTACTAAATTTAAAACTATTAAAAAACTATTAAATATATGGACTTTTAATAATAATGATGAAGCGATAAAAGTTAATGAAATATATGGTGAACAAGTAGCGGGGTATATTAGTGATAATCCTAAATTATTGTGAAAGCGAAAAAAATAAATAATGAAATCATTTTTAAATAAGTGTTGAAAAAAATTTACACATGGTTTAGATAATAGAACTATTTTAATTATAACTATTTTAGCATTATCTGATTTATTTGTTTTTAGTGGAGTTCTTTATTTACGATATATTATTCCTAATTTTAATCAGTATCTTGATTTAAACCAAGATGAATTTGATTTTGTTGTTGCTATTTATGGTTTTGTTGCTCTTATTTCTAGAATTCCAGGGGTTGACTTGCTGCTGATCGCTTTAGTGCCAAAAAAATTATGGTAGTATCACTTTTAATAACTGGTTTGTGTGGTTTATGATGAACATTAACAATTCAACTTAGTATGGCAAGAGATGTACGAATGATTCAATTATATATTATTTATATAATTTGAGGTATTTCTATTGCTGGACTATTTTGAGCACCACTTTGAAAATTAGTATCACAAAATGTAAAAAAAGAACAACAAGGAATTGCCTATGGCTTGGAAGGAACAATTTTGGGATTTTTTGGTTTGATTTTTATTGCTGGCATTGCAACGGGAATAACAATTTTAACTAAGAATTTACAAAATAAATAAGGTCAAGATGATTTTATTACAAAAATCCCATTTTTAGTTTTTGCTTATTTTATTTGTGGTATCGTTTTGGTAATGGCATTGTTAGTCTTAATATTTATTCCTAATAAAAAACGTGAACAATCAAAAATTATTTGAAAGGAAAAAATAATTACATTATTTCAACCAATGAAATTTCTACGAGTTTGGCTTTGTGGAATTTTTGTTTTTGGGATGTATATGTTTCAATATACTTTTGCATATTATATGAAAGATTGCGCTAACAGAAGTTGGTATTACCATTGGTATTGTAACTGTTCTTGGTGGTATTCGTTCATATGGATTAAGATTTTTAGTTGCTAATCCAATTGGTCGTTGAGCTGATAAATGAAATTCTTATGTTTTAGGATTAGTATTTTATTATTAGTAGGAATGATTGCATGTTGTTTATATGTACTTATTCCTGGTTGAGGTAATGCTTGATTTTTACAATCTTCAAAGGCAATTCAAGTTTTATTTCAACTTATAATTTGTTTTCTTTTTTTATTTATTGATTGTATTGGTTGGGCATTACTGACATTAAGATTTGTGCAAGTTGGAGAATTACCGATGGAAAAAAATAGTTATGCTAGTACAATTTCATTAATTTCTTGAATTGCTTTTACTCCAGATGCTTGGTTTAATTATGTTGCTTCTGCGATTGGAAAATTACCAGGTAATTCTTATGTATTTGATGGTCATCGTAATTATTCATTACAAGGAATTCAAATTTTATTAATTATTGCAATTATTTGTGTTTTAGTTGGTTTAATTGCTGGAATAATTATTTATAATTTAAATAAATGAGAATTAAAGAAATTGAATAAAACTTCATTTCATTTTCGTGAGTTGGGAAATATTTAGTTTAGTTAAAAGTTAGCAATTGCTAACTATATAGATGAAAGAAGTGCCCCAATTCATTATTAACTTTTAAATATAAAAGCTATTATTAATATATAAAAAATATTTTTTTTGTAAAAATATGATATTATTTTTAATAAAGCAATAATAATGTGTGAATTTAGTTTATATCAGTTTCAATAAATAAAAAAATTATATGACAGTATTGAAAAACAATACGCATAAATGGTTTATTTTAAAAATATGTTTTATTATTTTATTTATATTATTGTTATTATTTTACATATATATCATTAGGTTAGTTTGGAGGTAAAGATGAGTATCATTGAATTAAAAAATCTAACTAAAGAATATTCTCCAAATATTGGTTGTTTTGATGTTAGTCTTTCAGTTAATAAAGGTGAAGTTTATGGTTTTATTGGTCCTAATGGTGCTGGAAAAACTACTGTTATTAGACAAATGGTAGGTTTTATTAAGGCAAATAGTGGTTCTGCAATAATTTTAAATTATGATTGTTGAACATAAACAGAAAAAATTATGGAATTGCTTGGCTATTTAGCTGGTGAGGTGCCATTACCTTAATATATGACAGGAATTGATTATTTAAAAATAGTTGTTGATATTAGAAAAAATATTTCTTGATCATATGTTGAAAAATTAATTAATTATTTTGAACTTGATGCCAAAAGAAAAATTAAAAAAATGTCTAAGGATATGAAACAAAAAGTGGCTATTATTTCTGTTTTTCTGCATAAACCAAAAGTTTTGGTGTTAGATGAACCAATTTCAGGTTTAGATCCCTTAATGCAGGAAAAATTTAATACTTTAGTTAGAAACTCTAAAAAAGAAGGGGCAACAATATTTATGAGTTCTCATATTTTTGGTGAAATTGAAAATGTATGTGATAAAGTTGCTGTTATTAAAAAAGGCAAAATAATTTCTGAGATATCAATTAAAGAAATGGTAAATGCTGCTAAGAAAAATTATGAAATTAAATTTTCGACATTGACAGATTATAATGCTTTTTTAGCTAAAAAATGATGAGACATTATTGAAAAAAATGATGTAACAAAAGTTATTAAAGTTAATGTTTTAAGTGGAGATGTTGATAAATTTTTAAAACAATTATCAATTTATAAAGTTGATAACTTTAAAGAGTTACCGTTTAGTCTAGAAGAACATTTTATTAAATTTTATAAAGATGAGGTAGATTTTAATGATTAATTTTAGATTTGTTAAATCACAATTTAAAAATGTTAGAATTCCATTAATAATATTCTTTGTAATTTTGTGTATTATAATAATACCAATTTTAACACAAAATTATCTTGCTCCAATAATGACGTGAACTGGTCTAGACCATGTATGATCAGGTTCAGATGGAATCGGTGCTATGGCTTATCTTAATGTGAGTTTTTTTGGTATTCCTGGTTTAATATTAATTGTTACTTTTAGTTTGATTTTAAATCATATTTTAATTTTTAAAGAAATTGATAAAGGTTATTTAGCTTCTTGATTAACAATGCCAATGTCTAGAAAAAGTGTTTTAAATTCAAAACTTTTTGTTTTAATTTCTTCAATTTTAATATTGTATCTTTCAGCTTTTATTATTCAATTAATTATTTTTCCCATTAGATTTCAGGATTTTAAACTTCAAGAATTTGGATATCTGGTTTTATATAATGTTGGTTTAATATTATTAGCATTACTTTGAGCATCAATTAATTGAACTTTTATTGGTGGCTTTAATAAATCAATTATTGCGCTTTCAGTGGCAGCATGTGTGTCAGTAGTATTTATTGTATGTAAAACAGTAGTATTATTTTCTGTTATACCTGGGAGTTAAAATCTTAAGTATTTTAAGTATTTTACAATTGCTTCTTTATTTAATTCTCCATTTGTCTTTGGAGATGTTCCACATGTAAATCTTGCTCCTGGTGATACTACAATAGTATCAAAAGCACCACTTTTACCTATTAAAGCATTAGATTTTGCTTGACAATATCCAGTAATGTTGATAGTACCTTTTCTTTCATTTCCATTAGGAAATTATTTTCTTATTAAGAAAGACTTATCTTTATAAAACATTGTTATTATTAATTTAATAATTAACTTTGTTTAATATATTGTTTTAAATTTTTTAATTATTTGAAATTGTCACTTATTTTGTTAAAATTAAAAGTTTTATTTTCTAAATTTAGGTAATTTGCTAGAGTCAACAATTCCTGAGTTGGTACTAAAATTATTATAATATGTTACTTCTTTTACATTTCATCCTGAAAGATTTTGGTTAAACTTTTTAGCATTACAAAACATAAAACTCATTGATTTTACTTTGGCAGTATTTCATTATGAAAGATCTTGATTAAATGCTATAGCATTTAAAAACATTGCAGTCATGTCTGTGACATTTGAAGTATTTCACTTTGAAAGGTCTTGATTAAATTCATAAGTGCCAGCAAACATATCTTTGTACTTGTTATTCCTGCTAGTAACTTATTAGGTAGTTTTTCAATTGTCTTTGGCATTTTGACTGCTTGGATTTCTCCTTTTTCATTTTGATAAAATCCAATTTGTACAATTTCTTTGATGTCTAGATCTGCTAAATTCTTTTTACTAGTTGTTACTTCTTTACCAAATTTATCAATATAAATAGTATTTTGTTCGGTTTTAGCTGCAATAGAATTAGTGCTAATATTATTTTTTTGTGCAGTTATATTTAAGATATTACTTAAACTTCCTGTTATTGTTGCAAGTGTTAAAATACTTAATGTTGTTATTAGTGGTTTCATTATAAAAACCTCCTTTTTTGTTTTCTCCAGTAACTTCTTAAATTTAAGAAGTTACTTATAATTTTAAGTTTGTTTAAAATGATATGGAATATATAACTGTTAATCTGAAATATTAGTTATAATAAACAAATTTTTATTTTATTAGTTTTGAATTAAGAATTTGCTGTTTTTTCATTCAATGTCTTGATATTTTTAAAAGATTAAGATTGATAAAAATTGAAAACATATTTGAGTTTATTTTCTTTCAAAACAAAAACTCATTTGCTTTAAAAATAAAGTAATGAGTTAAAAAAATATATAAATTTAAGTAATTTATAAAGTATTTGTTGTAAGAAAAAATATTATTTAATAGTATTTAAAAGATTTTTTCAATATGTATTGACATTGTTTAATTTCTTTAATTAGTCTGATAAAGTTATAAGATCACCTTTAATTTTTGAAATTAAAAAATTAATCATTAAAAATATTAAGGTTGTTACTAAGTTAACAATATATTATAATAACTATTATTATTTAAAAAAGGAGAATATATGGATAATAAAGAAAAGATTCCAACCTCTCACATTAGTGCTACTCGTAAACAGATTGCAAAAGTAATAATTATGCCTGGTGATCCATTACGTGCTAAATATATTGCTACTAATTTTTTACAAGACTGAAAGCTAATAAATAATGTTCGCAATATGTTAATGTTTACTGGAAAATATAAGGGATGTGATGTTACTATTGCTGCTAGTGGTATGGGTATGCCTTCAATTGGAATATACTCATATGAATTATATAAATTTTATAATGTTGATTGTATTATTCGAGTTGGCAGTGCTGGTTCATATCAAAAAGACATTAAGGTTTATGATATTATTAATGCTACTACAGCATATAGTGAATCAACTTTTGCTAAATATGCTGCTAATATTGATAACAATAAAATTGCAGCTAGTGATAGCATTAGTAAAATTATTAATAAAGTAGCACAAAGAATTGATAGCGAATTAAATTCGCATAGTATTGCAAAGTCTTCACAACTAATAAGTGAAAAAATAAATTTAAAATCAGGATTAGTGCATTCAAGTGATGTCTTTTATCGAGTTAATGATGATTATAAAAAAAATCCGTTAATTAACGAATGTTTAGCAGTAGAAATGGAATCTTTTGCTTTATTTGCTAATGCAAAATATTTAGGTAAAAATGCTGCTTGTTTATTAACAATTTCTGATTCTTTTGTCACTGGAGAGTCAATTTCATCAATATTACGTGAAATTAGTTTTAAAAAGATGATGATTTTAGCTTTAGAATCAGCGGTTGTTTTCTATAAAGAAGGGGATATTAATGATAATTTTAGCAATCGAAACTAGTTGTGATGAAACTAGTGTTGCAATTATTAAAGATAAAAAAGTTTTAAGTAATATTATTGCTTCACAAATTAAACTTCATCAACAATATGGTGGTGTTGTTCCTGAACTAGCAGCGAGAGCCCATAGTGAAAATATTGCTATCGTTTTACAAACGGCAATTAAAAAATCGAAGATTTCACTAACAGATATTGATTTTATTGCTTATACTAATACTCCTGGTCTTGTTAGTTGCTTACATGTTGGTAAAGTTATAGCACAAACTATTGCTGCTTATCTAGAAAAGCCATTATTGCCATGTAATCATTTAGTTGGTCATTTATATGCTGCTATAATTGAAAATGAATGACAGTTTCCCGTGCTTGGTTTATTAGTTAGTGGTGGTAATACCCAATTAATGTTGGTAAATCAACATTTAAATTTTACTGTTCTTGGTCAAACATTAGATGATGCTGTTGGTGAATGTTTTGATAAAGTGGCAAGAATGTTGGGGTTAAAATATCCGGGTGGTCCTGAAATTGAACGAATTGCTAAATTAGGAAAACCAATTTATAAATTACCATTACCGAAAAATGATAATAGTTTAGATTTTAGTTTTAGTGGTTTAAAATCTGCTTGTGCTAATATTATAGATAAAGAAAAAAATAATTTACAAGTTAATAATTTTGCAAGTTCTTTTCAAACAACAGTTATTCAAGTATTAATTAATAAGATTGAAATAGCATTAAAAAAATACAATCCCAAAACTTTAGTGTTAGTTGGAGGAGTTAGTGCTAATCAACAATTAAGATTAGCAGTATTGAACTTAAAAGTTAAATACTCAAATTTAAACATAATTGTTCCAAAATTAGAATATTGTACTGATAATGCAGCAATGATTGGTATTCTTGCAAGTTATCAAATTGAATATAAGTAAAGGTGAATTCATGATTATTGGTATTATTGGTGAAGCAGGTGTTGGTAAAACAACTGCTACAAATTTTTTTCAAAACAAGGGTGCATATGTTATTTTTGTTGATAAAATCGTTAAACATATTTATACATTAAAAGAAACAAAAAAAGCATTAATTAATGAGTTTGGTGACACATTTATTAATAGTGATAAAACAATTAATAAAGAAAAATTACGTTATGAGGCATTTTATTATCACAATATTTTACGTAAGTTAGAGAATATCATTTGACCAACAATGATCAAGATTGTTGAGGAGGATATTATTCGTAATAAAGGACAACAGTCATTAATTATTATTGACTGTGCAGTATTATTTAATGCAAAATTAAATTTATTAGTTGATAAAGTTATTTTAATTGAAGCTGAAGAAGATAAAAAAATAGAACGAATAAAAGCTCGTGATAATGTTAATGATTTACAAGTAATAGCACTATTAAGTCAACAAAAAAAATATTTAATTTTAAATAAGGATATTGACTTTACAATTAGGAATAACGGCACTATTAATGATTTTATTAAACAATTACAAAAAGTTGAAAAAAAGTTACTAACAATAAAACCGAAAGATTAATTTTTAGATTTTTTTACTTATTGTTTTTATTAAAAGAAAAATTATTATACTTCATATTATACATTTATTTTAACACTAAAAATTTTATTAAAGAATAATTAAGGTTTAAAAAAATTATATAATAATGTATTTATAATTTAACAAAATTGTTTTTCTTGTAGTAGAATATTTATACAACTAAATTAACAAACGGACTTTAGATGTTTGGGAAAAAGATGAAAATTCTTTGCTGTACCAGCAACTGTGATGTTGATGAACGTTACAAAACCATTGAAGATAAAACTTTGAGAAGGGTAACTAGTAAGATGAAACTAAGCCAGTAGACCGGTCTAATTTTCTAAGTAGTATTATATTCCTGGGTGTGAATTAATAATTATTTTAATGATTACTTTTATTTTTAAATATTTGTAATTTTTTAAAAATAATTTTTAAAGATGTTAACATCCTTTATATAGTATAAGGGATGTTTTTAGTTGTCTTAATTAATGAAATAACATTTTTAAAACTATGAAGTTAATTTATTTAAAAATGTAGAAAGGTAAGTTGTAATGGCAAAAGATAATAATTATTTTCAGCAATCACAATCACCATTAGAATATGTTATGAATAATTTTAATGGTAAAATGCGTTCTGTAAATTGAAATGTAATGAATGATGAAAAAGATTTAGAGGTTTGAAATCGTATTACGCAAAATTTTTGATTACCAGAAAAAATTCCGGTATCTAATGATTTAATTTCTTGAAAAACATTAACTCCAAAATGACAACAGTTAATAACAAGAACATTTACTGGTTTAACTTTATTGGATACAATTCAAGCAACAGTTGGTGATATTGCACAAATTCCTAATTCATTAACAGATCATGAGCAAGTTATTTATACAAACTTTGCTTTTATGGTAGCAGTTCATGCGCGTTCATATGGAACAATTTTTTCAACTTTATGTTCTAGTGAACAAATTGAATCTGCTCATGAATGAGTTATTAATAATAAAAGTTTACAAGCAAGAGCACGTGCATTAATTCCTTATTATACAAGTGATGATGGTTTAAAATCAAAAGTAGCTGCCGCTTTAATGCCAGGTTTTTTATTATATGGTGGCTTTTATTTACCATTTTATTTATCTGCGCGTGGTAAGTTGCCTAATACTTCTGATATTATTAGACTAATTTTACGTGATAAAGTTATTCATAATTATTATAGTGGTTATAAATATCAAAGAAAAGTTGAAAAATTATCTAAAGAAAAACAAGAGGAAATGAAAAAATTTGTTTTTGATTTATTGTTTAAATTAATTGATTTAGAAAAAGAATATTTAATAGAATTGTATCAAGATTTTAACTTAGCTGAAGATGCTATAAAGTTTAGTTTATATAATGCTGGTAAATTTTTACAAAATTTAGGATATGATTCACCTTTTAGTGAAGAACAGACAAAAATTAAGCCAGAAATTTTTAATCAATTATCGGCACGTGCTGATGAAAATCATGATTTTTTTTCAGGTAATGGTTCATCTTATGTAATGGGTATTACTGAAGAAACCGAAGATAGAGATTGAGAATTTTAATTTTAAAGGAGAATATAAGTATGCATAATGATGTTGTGAAAGTTTCAAACCAAGAAATAATAAAACCAGAAGGAAAAATTCATGTTGTTTATTTTTCTTCATTATCAAATAATACTCATCGTTTTATTCAAAAATTGGAGGTTTTAAATTCAAGAATTCCTCACGATTTAGAAGAAGAAATTTTAGTAGATAAAGACTATGTTTTAATAACGCCAACATATAGTGGGGGTTGTGATATTAAAGAAGGGGCAGTCCCAAAACAAGTAATTAAATTTCTTAATAATAAACAAAATCGTAATTTTTGTCGTGGTGTTATTGCTTCAGGCAATACTAATTTTGGTGATACTTTTGCAATTGCTGGACCAATTCTTTCAAAAAAATTAAATGTTCCATTACTTTTTCAATTTGAATTATTAGGAACTCATAATGATGTAACAACAATCAAAAAAATATTAGTAGACTTTTGAGAAAAAGAACATAAAAATGATAATGAAATAAATACTTTATCTGGCACTTTGGAAAATGATGAACATGTTGCTTTAAATGCTAAAGCAAAAACTAGTAATAATGCGCAGTTTGATTTACAAGCAGCGCAATCTTATATGAAAAATCATATTAAACCAAATTTAATGGAATTTAAAACAATTAAGGATAGAATTGACTATTTAGTTAAAAACCAATATTATGATGAAGCAATAGTTAATAAGTATACAATTGCAGAAATTGAACAATTAACAAAGGAAGCATATAGTTTTAACCATCAATTTGCAAGTTTTATGGGTATTTTAAAATTTTATAATTCTTATGCTTTAAAAAGTTTTAATGGTAAACAGTATTTAGAAAATTATGAAGACAGAGTTGTTATGAATAGTTTATTTTTTGCTGATGGTAATATTAATCATGCTAGTAAAATTTTAAAACAAATTATGTCTGGTCGCTTTCAACCCGCAACTCCTACCTTTTTAAATGCTGGAAAAAAGCAAAGAGGTGAGTATACTTCATGTTATTTGTTAAGAATTGAAGATAATATGGAATCAATTGCTCGTGCTATTACTACTTCATTGCAGTTATCAAAGCGTGGTGGTGGTGTTGCTTTGTGTTTAACAAATTTAAGAGAATTTGGAGCACCAATTAAAAATATTAAAAATCAAGCAACAGGTGTTATTCCAGTTATGAAAATTCTTGAAGATTCATTTTCATATGCTAATCAATTGGGTCAACGACAAGGAGCAGGAGCGGTTTATTTAAATGTTCATCATCCAGATATTATGTCTTTTTTAGATTCAAAACGAGAAAATGCCGATGAAAAAATTCGTATTAAATCAATGTCATTAGGAGTAGTTATTCCTAGTATTACTTTTGAATTGGCTAAGAATAACGAAGAAATGGCACTTTTTAGTCCTTATGACATCGCAAAAGTTTATGGTAAAGCAATGACAGATATTTCTATTACTAAAGAATATTATCATATGTTAAAAAATCCTAATATTACTAAAACTTTTATTAGTGCTCGCAAGCTGTTTCAAATGATTGCTGAATTACATTTTGAGAGTGGATATCCTTATTTATTATTTGATGATACTGTCAATGAAAATAATGCGCATCCTGGTAGAATTGTTATGAGTAATTTATGTAGTGAAATTATTCAAGTAAGTACTGCTAGTGAGTACAATAGTGATTTAAGTTTTAAAGAAATTGGTGAAGATATTAGTTGTAACTTAGGAAGTATTAATATTGCGAAAGTAATGGAGAGTGGTAGTGAATTTGGTGAGGTTATTTATCAAGCAATTCATTCATTAGATCATGTTTCTAGAAGTAGTGATTTTTCTAGTGCCCCTTCTGTTGCATATGGTAATAAAAAAAATCATGCTTTAGGTTTGGGGGCTATGAATTTACATGGTTTTTTAGCAACAAATCATATTTTTTATGATTCAAAAGAGGCAATTGATTTTACTAATATTTTCTTTTATATTATGGCTTATCATGCTTTTAGTGCATCTAATAAATTAGCATTAAAATTTGGAAGTTTTAGTGGCTTTAAAGTTTCAAAATTTGCTGATGGTTCATATTTTGATAAATATGTAAAATGTGAGAAAGATAAATGAACTCCAGCAACAAAAAAAATACAAGAATTATCTAAAAAATATAATATTATGATCCCAACACAAGAACAGTGAAAAGAATTAGTAGTAAAAATTAAAACAACGGGATTGGCTAATTCACATTTAATGGCAGTAGCACCTACAGGTTCAATTAGTTATTTATCTTCATGTACACCAAGTTTGCAGCCAGTAGTTGCTCCTGTTGAAGTCCGTAAAGAAGGAAAACTAGGTCGTGTTTATGTTCCAGCTTATAAAATTGACAATGATAATTTAACTTATTATAGGGCAGGGGGTTATGAATTGGGTCCTAATCCAATTATTGATATTGTTGCTGCTGCACAACAACATGTTGATCAAGCAATTTCTTTAACTTTATTTATTACTGATAAAGCAACAACACGTGATTTAAATAAAGCATATATTAGAGCTTTTAAAAAAGGTTGCTCATCAATTTATTATGTTCGTATTCGTCAGGAAGTTTTAGAAGATAGTGAAAATTATCAGTGTAATGTTTGTGTTGTATAAATCAGTTTTTAAATTTGTCAATAAGTAATTTTAAATAATAAATAAATTTGTATTAAATTTAGTATTTTATTTAAAAAATAGTGATATTTAATTTTGGAAAACAGGATTTTTTAAAAATAATTAAAAAATACATAGTAAAATTTAAAATTAAAGTTATAATAATAATTGTAAAAAATAATTATTATAATTTTGGAGTGGTACTCAAGAGGCTGAAGAGGACTGATTGCTAATCAGTTAGGACGGGAAACTGTCGCGAGAGTTCGAATCTCTCCCATTCCACCATTATTATTAAAAAAGCATTAATTGCTTTTTTTATTTTTAAGTAATAAATTTATTAATAATTAGATATAATTTAAGAAAGAAGTACCTTTATTTGAAGGAGAAATTATGCGTAAACGAGTAAATTTACTTTTATCATTAATTTTATATATTGCTTTGATTGCAGCAATAGTTTTTGTTATATTTAATTATATTAAATATTCATGGATTATTTTATTAATAATTATTACTTTAACTATTCTCACTGGTATTATTATTTTTATTACTAATCACATGCAGGATGCAAAATTATCATGAATTATGGCTACTTTGTGTTTACCAATTATTGGTATCTTTTTATACTGAACTTTTGGTCGACCTTATCGTTATCGTCGCAAACAGAGAACCTATTTAAAAACAAATAGTTATTTTTATACTCAGGAAGATTGAACTTTTGCTAATAAAATTTTAGAATTAAAAAAATTAAATTTAAGCGAAGATACTTTATCATTATTTAATTATACAACAAGGATTTCACATCGACCATTTTATAACAATACTGATGTTCAGATCTTAAATAATGGTCCTAATAAATTTGTTAAATTAATTGAAGATTTAAAGCAAGCAAAAAACTATATTTTTATTAATTATTTTATCCTTAGTGAAGGAGAGTTATTAGAAGTAATTATTAGTATTTTAAAAGTAAGGATTGCAGCAGGAGTTAAAGTTTATATTATTTATGATGCTGTTGGTTCATACTTTAGTTTATCTAAATATAAAATATGAAAGATGAAAAAAATGGGGATTATTATTCATAAGTTTTCACCAGTTAGATTACCATTTATGACAGGAAATTATAATTTTCGTAATCATCGTAAAGATATTATTATTGATGGTAACATTGGTTATGCTGGGGGAATTAATTTAGCAGATAATTATATTCTTCTTTCTGCAAAGTATGGTTTTTGAAGAGATACCCAAATTAGGATTGTTGGTGAAGCTGTTAAATCACTTGATTTAATTTTCAGACAAGATTGACATTTTATTACTGGTAATATTCTTGATGTTACTGCTGAAAGTCATGAACAAAAAGTTACAAATAATATTATTGTGCAAGTAATTGATGATGGACCAGTAACTAAAGAAACGATTCAAAAAGATTTATTTATTAAATTTATTAGTAATGCTAAAAAACGGGTGTGAATTAGTACCCCTTATTTAGTTCCAACTAGTGATTTAATTACTGCTTTACGTAATAGTGCTTATTCTGGTGTTGATGTTAGATTATCATTACCTGGCATTACCGATAAATTTTTTTCATTAGATATGTCAAGAACTTATTATGATTCATTAATTGAAGCAGGAGTTAAAATTTATGAATATAATAATGTTTTTAATCATTCTAAATCTGGTATTTTTGATGATAATATTACTATTATTGGTTCAACTAACCTTGATTATCGTAGTCTTTATTCAGATCATCAAACTTTAGTAATTGTTTATGATAAGAAAACTAATAGTGATTTATCTACTTCATTTGAAAATGATTTTATTCATTCTACCTTAATTATTACTAATCCATTATTACAACGTAGTTTTGCTTATCGAGGTATATTTTTATTACTGCTTCGAATTTTATCACCATTATTTTAAAAAAATTTAGTATAATTAGTAAATATTAATTATAAGGTGGTTACAATTTATGGGTTGAAGTCGACAAATTAAAAAAATTAAAGAATATTTTAGCGATGAAAATCAACCTAATTTGGATATTTCTAAGTTATCAGAAGACAATGAAAAAAAATCTTCTTTTTTTAAAAGATTTAGAAAACAAAAAAAACCTAATCAAGCTGCTACTTCGACCAGTAATAAAAAACGTAATAATATTTTTTTAAATTTTAGAAGAAGATCAACGATTCAAATTATTAAACATTTAGAAAGCAAAAATATTTTTAATTTATTTTTTTATACTGATGTTAGTAATATTACATTAATATTAGAACAAGGAATTAAACCTAGTTCAGAAATTAAATTATTACCAAAACAAGAATATATTGTTTGAACTTATTTAGAACATGCTACTTATTTAGAATTAGAATTAGGTAGTTCAACACGTCATTTTTTTTGAAAGTGATGTGCCGAACAGCATGTTGATATTAATAAAATCGCTATTATTTCTGTTGATGTTCATAAATTATTTCAAATTACTACTAAAGATTGAGGTTTAAATATTGATACTAATCGTGTTCAAATATATGAATCAATTCCAGTTACTGCTATTGATTGAATTTTAGTTAAGGATCGTAAAATGTTTCGTTTAGCTAAATTATATATTGATAATCAAAGATTAAAGTTAAAACTATTTCAAGGAAATAATGCTAATATTAATTTAGGTTCCGATTAAATGGAGGTAAAAAATTATGCGTTGATCTGCTATTGTCATTATTGCTTTAATTCCTTTTATGACAATAATAATTATCTTATTTATACATTTAAATCATCGTAATAACCAATATTATAATATTATTCATGGTGATTTGTTAAGTTTAGTTCCATTAAAGATTGATCTAAAAAATGAAGTTATTACTTTTTCGGAACGATTGGAAGTTTTAAATCGTAAAAAACGAATTTCATTATTTGTTTTTAAAGCAATGATGAATCGTAAAACTAAAGTAAAAATTGAAATTTTTATTCAAGATTTATTAGTAAATAAAGTACCATTTGAACCATGTCATTTTTCAGTTTCTTTTCAATTAGGTAACAAAGTCATTGTTTATGATTTATCAATTGATTATTTTGATAGTAATAATAAAATTTTATATGGTCAAATGCAAAGTAATATTCGTTATAATCGTTTTGCGATTTCACAAGCAATTATTTTACAACAAAGTGAATTAACAGTAGTAAAATCAGCTTTTGTACAAAGTATTTTAGATAATTTTAGTCAAAAAAAATATAATAAAAAAACAAATAGTCAATTTGAATATATGATTTTAATAAAAATAAAAAATTATTTAGCTTTAGAAAATATTTTAACGGTTAATAATATTGAACGAATGGAGTTATTGATTTCATATTATAGTAAAATAACTTTAGGATTATATAATACTATTATTTGTAAGTATTATGATGGTCAATTTTTAATTTATTCGATAAATAAAAAAATAAATTTATATCGATTTCAAAAAAAAATAAATAGTTATATTAAGCGTAATTTAGTAGAAAAAAGTAGTTATTTACAAATTCAAAGTCAGATTTTATGTGTTTATGCAACAGTTAAAACTGATGCTTCAAACGTTTATATATTATATAACCAAATTATTGATAAAAATCAATTAGAAATAGTACAAACTAAAGATTTAATTGAAATTAAATTGAAAGCAAATGATATTTTAAATTATCCTGATTATAACCATTATTCACTTTTACAGTCAGAACAAATGGAAAAATTATTGACTGTTAGTATTAGACCAGTATATAAAAGTGATAATTCAAATGAACCAAATTGTTATTATGCTTGATGAAATTTTGTTAAAAACTCTTATTACGATTCATTTCTTGTTTTAATGCGTAATATTCAAGATTCAGGTTTATGATGAAAAGTAAATGAACCTTTATTTATCCAAGCATTTGAAAAATTTGCAAAATTAAAACAAGAAAAAAATCTTATTCTTCCTGTTAGTTTAATTGAATTACAAGATAGAACTATTTTGACAAAACTGATGGCGCTTGTTAATAAACGAAAAGTTCTTTTTGAAAATTGTGATTTAATTTTTGATTTTCAAGATATTGGTGAAATTAATAGTTGAAATAAATATGATGCCATTATTAAAACTATTCGTAGTAATAAAATTAAAATTTCTTTTACTCATGATTTACGTCATATTGATAATTTTAAATTAATTAATCATTTCAAACCTGACTATGTAGTTTTAACTTCAAATTTGTTAGAACAAGTTACTTTTAATTTTAGTAAATATGTTGATGTTATTATTTGTTTGCATTATCTAAGAATTTTAGGTATTAAAAATATTTTAGCTCGTGGTATTATTAATGTTCCCGAAATTATTGTTTTAAAAGGTTTAAAAGTTGATTATTTATTAGGAAAAGTATTAGAATCAGAACAAGCAAGTAAAGTATTAGATGCTTTAAATTATCCAAATTATTGAAAATGACATAAAAGTCAATCAACGAAAGGTGAATAAATCATTATGAATCAAGCAAAAAATAAAAATATTACAGCAAGAGAAATTGATTTTGCAAAATGGTATACTGATGTTATTAAGCAAGCAGAACTTTGTGATTACGGTGCCGAAAATGGTTCAGCTGCTGGTACTATCATTTTTTGTCCTCGTGGTTATGCAATTTGAGAAAACATTCAACAGTTATTAAATCAAAAGTTTAAACTTTTAAATATTGAAAACGTAATGTTGCCACTGTTAATTAGTCAAAAAGCATTTCAAGTGGAAAGAGATCATATTGCAGGTTTTGCACCAGAATGTGTAACAGCAACTAAAGTTGGCAATAATCAATTACCAGAAGAATTAATTATTCGTCCTACTTCTGAAGTTTTATTTTGTCGTCATTTTGCAAAAATAATTAGTTCCTATAAACAATTACCATTATTATATAATCAATGATGTAATGTTGTGCGATGAGAAAAAAATACAAAACCATTTTTAAGAACTAGTGAGTTTTTATGACAAGAAGGACATACCATTCATAATAATGATGAGGAAGCACAAGCATTTACTTTAAAAATGATTAAATTATATGCTGACTTTGTTGAACAATACTTGGCAATAAAAGTTATTATCGGAGCAAAAACTATTCATGAACGTTTTGCTGGAGCAAAAATAACATATACAATTGAAAGTATGATGCAAGATGGACAAGCATTACAAGCTGGCACTAGTCATTATTTTGGTCAAGAATTTACGAAAGTATTTAATATTAAATTTACTAATAAAGATAATAAACAAGAATTGGGATATCAAACATCATGAGGAGTTTCGACACGATTAATTGGTGCGCTAATTATGGCACATAGTGATGATTTAGGTTTAGTATTACCACCAACAATTGCCCCACATCAGATTATGATTTTAAATTTAGCTCCTAAAAGTGATAAAGTTAAAATACTTATTGAAAAAGTATATAAAATTTTAAGTTCTCATTTTCGAACACTAATAAATGATGATAATAAAAGTTTTTCTTATAAAAAAAGTGAAAGTCAAATTAAAGGAATTCCAATTACTATTGCTATTGGTGAACAGGAATTAGCAAATCAAACAATTAAATTAATTTTACGTCATAATTTAGAAGTTATTGATGTTAAATTTAATGATGAAAAACTATTAGTAACAACTATTATCAATCAATTGAATATAATAAATAAAGATCTTTTCCATATTTCACAAATAAAATTAAATACATGTTTAAAAGAAGTAACAACTTTTAGTGAATATCAGAAATTAGTTAAAATTCATAAAGGTTTTTTTATTGTACCTTTCTGTGGTCAAATCACATGTGAAGCAGAAATTAAAAGTTTGACTGGAACAACATCACGTTGTATTCCTTTAGAACCATATAAGAAACCAACTAATTGTTTTAAATGTCAAAACGCTAATAGTGTATGAACTTATTTTGCAAGATCATATTAAAAAGCAAAGATTTAATTGTTTAAATTTATTAAATTATTAATATTAATTATAGAAATTATGATATTATAATTTTTAAAACTTAATATAAGTTGCTAACTCATTTATTTTTAAAAATGAGTTTTTTATTTTTAATTACTATTTTTTTGACAAGTTTACTGATAAGTATATTAAATAAAAACAAAAAAGGAAAGATAATTATTTACTCTTAATTATTATTGAGGTGATAATAATGAAAGAACAAATAAGTATCGATAAGCAAGTAATTGCTGCTATTTTTGTTAAATATCAACAAGCAAAGTTAATACTAGCAAATAATAATTTTAAAGAAAATGATGTATTGAAGGAAGAAACTGTTCATTATGCTAATAACATAAAAATAAATGAAAATTTAAAGAATTATCAAAAACATGTGCAAGTTGTTGATACAGTATTGGCATTATTACCAAAAAATGAATATAGTTATATTGTTAGGACATTCCTTGTTAAAACAAATAAAAATTGATGAAAAAAGTATTATCATATAAAGAATATGAAAAATTGCAAAAAACAGCTATTAAGCGTTTTTTATATTTATATTTAATATAATGGTGTCACAATGAATAATAATCGTCATCAATTATTAAATTCGTATAGTTTTTTAGAACAAAAAATGAATTTGACAGGTGATGTCAAAAGTAGTCCACTTTATGAAGAAGAATTATTTTTAATTCCAAAATTCGTAGTTGTTGGCTTTCCAATGCAAAATTCACAAAAAATTAGTTATTATTATATTGAACTTCAAGTTTTAGAAGCATATTGCTATGATTTTGACAGTGTTAATGAACAACATCAAGGATTATTGAATAATGTAATATTTCAATATGATATCAATAAGCAAGCAAATGGACAACTGGTAATATCTAAATCAATTCAGTGAATATTTTTTACTTCTTTATTTTTTAAGTTACTTGAAAATGATAAAGTTGATCATCGATATGCTAATGTTACTGAACTTCATATTCATATGTTTATGAAAACTTATAAGATAATTCTACCAGCAATTGCAATTAATAAAGATAGTATCAATGTTTTAGCATATAGTTTTAATAGTACACAATCTACTAATCTTAAAAAAGTTCGTCATATTAATAATAAACATAATTATGGTTCGCTTAGTTTTTATTTTAATAATAATCCACAATATCAATTACAAATTAAACCAAGCATGTTTGTGACAACAAATTTTAATTTAGAGATTAAAAATCCAATTATTTTAACAACAAATTTTTCTGATAATTTTTATTATCCTATTCTTTCTAAAACTGTTATTAAAAATATAACAGTTGGTGGTAAATCACAATTAGATGAAGTTTTTACATTTTCTGGTAATAATATTAATACTACAAATATTGTGCCATTAAAAATAAAGCATTATTTAATATCACATTTTCCAAAAATAGAATATTGATTTGATGATAAAGAAACAATATTACATAAAATATTAGTATTTTATAATAATTTTAATTTACAACAAAATACATCACTAAATATTAATGAAGAAACATCAAAATTTTATCAAAATAATAAAATACCAGTTTTTTTATTACGTGATAATAATATTAAAGATAATATTGATCAATATTTTTTAGAGTTTGATAGTACTATTATAAATAGTACTATCAATAAAATAGCAGTTAATGATGAGATAGCAAAAAATCAATTTGATTTACCATGATTTGAAAGTTTTCACTTTAAGATAAATATTCCATTTAATTTTCAAACTTTTTTTAGATATAGTATTAATTTAAAAGTTATTGAAGAAAGTAATGAACCAATTATTGGTAATGGATATCATTCTATCTTTATTCAAAAATTAATAAAAAATCGTGAAAATTGAGTTGTAGCTACTAATTTTATTTTAAATTATGATGAAATATTAAAGTTTTATAGTAGTGATAGTTTTAGTTTTGCAGATTATAAAAATTTAAATCATAGTCAAGGAAAATTATAAATGTCGAGACGTAGATTACAAATTAGCATTTTAATTTTTACTATTACTATTATGTTAATTATTATGTTATTTTTTATTGTTAAAAATTTTTCAATTAGTAGTAACTTAAATCAAATGGTAGAAAAATATGATGTGAAAGTGGAAACTGTTGATGATAAAAAGGAAAATTTAGGACCAGAAATAATTAAAGATGCTATTGATATTAGCAAATTAAATAAAAGTATTGTTATTCGGTTAGATAAAAATAATACTGTTCTTGGAGATGAGCCGCAAATTGTGTATAAAATACAATTTAATCAGGATTTGTTTCAGTATCTATTTTTAAAATTAATTATTAAAACATTTCCACAATGAAAAATTAATGATTTTATTTTTCATTTTAATACTTTGAATAATGCATCGTGAGTTGAATATAATACTAATTTAAAATCAGATTATTTGGAATGATATTTTAAAATAACAAGTAAAATTTAGTGCTCTATGTTATACTAAAATTACGTTTAGTGAAAAATAAATTAAATTAGGAGAGCATGTATGAATATTTTAAGTGAAATTCAAAAAATTATTAAGAAAAATCATCCGAAAATTAAAGTAAAAATTACTCCAAAAACTAAGTTTGAAGATGTAAAAGAAATTGATTCCTTAGAATTAGCAACAATGATTATTGAGTTAGAAAAAATTTGTAATGTTGAACTTGATGATAGTATCTTAATGTGATTACAAAAAAAAACGGTACAAGACTTAATAGATGAGATTGAAAAATTAATGTAAAAATAATATTGTTATTTTTCAGGAGATTAGTATGAATAAAAATTTTGAAAATATTACCCAAAAATTAAAAAATAAGGAATATCGTTTAACTGATATTCGTAAAGCAGTGATAAAAGTATTGACACTTAAACAACATGTTAGTATTAACGATATTATTAGTTTTTTAACAAAAGAAGGTAATGAGAATATTAATATTATGAGTATTTATAATACTATTGATTTATTAATGACAGAACATATTATTCATGCTAATGTTTTTGAAGGAAAACAAATTATTTATGAACTATCAGAAAATGCTATTCATATTATTTGTAATTTTTGTAGTAAAATTATCCATACATCATTAAAAAATCAACAACAAATTTCACCATTACAAGAAAAAGAACTAGAAAGATTGGCAATTAAAAATAATTTTTCTTTCTCTCATTATAAGTTGGAAATTCATGGTACTTGTGATAAATGTGGATTAAAATTAAAAAAAATGAAATTTTAATTGCACTTAAAACTTCTTTCGCGTAAAATTTAACATGTACTAATTAAATTAAATTAAATATTTTAGGGGTGTAGTTCAATGGTAGAACATCGGCCTTCAGATCCGAGTGTTGTGGGTTCGAATCCTGCCACCCCTGCCATTGCTAAAATCACTTTTTTAAAAGTGAATTTTTTATTCTTCTAATTTTGGCAACTTATCTTTAGTTAAATTAAAAGCAACAAAACTAAAAGTTCCAATGCCGGTATGGGCACAAATTACATTAGCTAGATTAATAATTTTAATATTTTTAATACCATAATCTTTAACATATTTTTTTACTTTTTCAATTTCTTTTGCTTCAGCAAAAGCATGAATGATATAAAAAGCAGTAATACTTTCTGCGTTTTTACTCTTATTGATTTCTTTAAGAGTATTTTTAATAGCTTTATCTCATGTTCTTGTTTTATCAAACTTATCAATAGTTCCATCAAAGGATAAAATTGGATTTATTTTTAACATAGTAGCTAAAGCTGCTGCCGCTTTTGAAATTCTGCCACCACGAACTAAGTAATTTAAATCATAAGGTAAAATAAACGCTATATAATTGTCTCTTATTAGTGTTAATGCTTCAATAATATCATTAACACTATTCTTTTCATCAAGGGACATTTGATATGCTTTTTTAACTAGTAGTCAGTTAATAACTGAAACACCATTACTATCAAAAACAAAAACTTTATTTTTAAAATTAGATTCTTTTGCTAGAATAGTAGCAGTATTATACTGACCTGATAAACCTTTTGATAAAGGAATAAAAATAATTTGTTCAAATTTAGTTAAAGTTTCTTCTCAAATTGAACTCATTTGTCCTAATGGTGTTTGTGAGGTTTTAGCAGATTGTTTTCGCTTTACTATTCGATCATAAAATTCTTCATCTTTTAAAATATTAGGGTCATCACTAATAGTTGTACCGTCACTAAAATTAATTAATAATGGACAAAATTTTATATTCATTTCTTTTAAATCTTTAATTGAAAGTCCTGAAGACGAATCAGCAACAATACTAATTTTTTTTTTCAATTTTCTCATCCTAACTATATTATTTTATTTAATTAAATAAATTATAACATATATTTCTTACTTAAAAAGTGACGTTATATTTTGCAAATAGACATCAGATAATTACAATTTTGTTTTTTTAGTTTAAAGTAAGGAAATTATGTAATACTAATATTTTATTTAAATAAATGATAATTTGAAAATTTTTTTATTTTTAGTAAAATTAAGTGTAAAATTAATAATATTATAACAGAAGTGGAAGTGACAAAATGAGTCAAAATATTATTTTTGCTTTTGAAATTATTGCTTTAATTATTGCTATATTATTAGTAATCTTAGGTTTATTACAAGGTAAAAAAAATCATAATGGTCTTGGTGCTTTAAGTGGAGGTAACCAAGAATTATTTGCCAGTACTAAAGAACGTGGCTGAACTAAGTTATTTTCTATTGCTACTTTAGTATTGGGTGTGTCGTTATTTGTTATGGCTATTATCGTGAGAATTCTTATTAACACTATTGGTGTCATAAATTAATAATAACTTTATTTATAAAAAGGCACATTAAAATGTGCCTTTTTATAAATTTTAAAAGATAGATTATAATTAATATATAATAGGGTAAAGTTGGGATTGATTAAAATGAAACAAGAGATTATTAATGAATTACAAAATAGTACTACACCTTTGTCAACAGTTGACTTAACAATGAAACTAAATATTACCAGTCATCATCAACAGCAAGAACTTATTGCTGATTTAGAACAATTAAAAAATAGTGAAATAATTTTGGAAAATAAAGAACAACAGTTTTATATGTTAAAAAATAATAATTTATTTATTGGTAAAATTCAAATTACTAAAAAAGAGTTTGGATTTGTTAAACTACTGAATAGTGATGAAGAATACTATGTTAATGTCAAAAATATAAATAATGCTTTAAATAATGATGAAGTATTATGTAAATTAATCAAAGTTAATCATGAAGAAGATGAAGCAGTAGTATTAAAAATTATTAAACGTGATACAAATTTGCTTGTTGGTACTGTTATTGTTGATAGAGATACCAAAGTAAAAACTTTATTAATTCAAAATGCAAAGTTACAACAGTATGAAGTTAACATTTTAAATCCCGATAAAGCATTAGAAAACAATATTATTGTTGCAAAAGTTGAAAATTTTGAACAAAATATTTTTAACGTTACTGTTACTAAAATATTAGGTAATATTAATGATCCCGGTGTTGATATTTTAGCTGTTATTTATGAGATTGGTATTAAAGCACAATTTGATATTGAAACATTGACAGCAACTGAGAAAGTGCCATTGACAGTGTCAACAGCAGAAAAAGTTGGCCGTATTGATTTAACTAAAGAGTTATTAGTGACAATTGATGGTAAAGATGCTAAAGATTTTGATGATGCAATTGCTGTTACTAAATTAGCTAATGGTAATTATCGTTTAATTGTAGCAATTGCTGATGTTAGCCATTATGTAACAGAAAATAGTCCAATTGATGAAGAAGCATTTACTCGTGGTACATCTGTTTATTTAGCAGATCGTGTTATTCCGATGTTACCAACACATTTATCTAATGGTATTTGTTCGTTAAATGAACAAGTAGAACGTTTGTGTATGGTTTGCGCTATGGAAATTGATAGTAATGGTTTAACAGTAAAACATAAAATTTACCAAGCGTTTATGAAATCAGTAAGAAGAATGAATTATGATGAAGTAAACGATGGCTATAATAATAAAAATCCAAATTTTATCAAAACACATCCGCAAATTTGAGAGATGTTATTACAGGCAAAAGAGTTACATCAGATTTTATGAAAATTTAAACAAGATGCTGGAGTAATTGACTTTGAAATTAATGAAGCAAAAACTGTTGTTAATGTTAATGGTGAAGTAACCGATATTATTTTAAGAACTCGTGATACTGCTGAAAAATTAATTGAAAGTTTTATGATTAGAGCTAATGAAGTTGTTGCTAAAACGGTATTTGATATGAAATTACCTTTTATTTATCGTGTTCATGACCATCCTCGTGCCAAAAAAATGCATCAAATGGTAACTATTTTAAAATTAATGGGTATTAAACTTAATCCAAAATTTATCAATATTAGTTCAAAAGACTTACAATTGTTATTAAATTCGTTAAAACAATTACCAACATTTCAGGTTTTATCAACATTATTACTAAGAAGTATGGAAAAAGCACAATATAGTAATAAATGTATTGGCCACTTTGGACTTGCTAGTGATTATTATACACATTTTACTTCACCAATTAGACGTTATCCTGATTTAATTGTCCACCGTTTATTGCATCAGTATCTAATTAAAAAAGAAATAAATGGTAAAATAATTGAAAAATATCAAAGTTTTACTAATTGAGCAGCTGAGCAATCTAGTAATATGGAATTAAAAGCATTAGAATGTGAACGTGCTGTTGATCAAATGAAAAAAGCAGAATATATGATGCAGTTTATTGGTCATAAATTTGATGGTATCATTTCTAGTGTAACTGGTTTTGGGTTATTTGTTGAGTTACCCAATACCATTGAAGGTTTAATTAGAATTGCCGATATGAAGGATGATTATTATATTTTTAATGAAAAAGCAATGGTTTTATTTGGTGAAAGAAAACGTAAGCAGTATGGTCTTGGTCAAAAAGTTAATATTATTGTCAAAAGTGCAAACAAAGTTGCTAGAACTATTGATTTTATTTTAGAGGAAAATGGTCAACAAAACAAAAATCGTGATAAAAATAATAATAGTCAATCATCTAAAATGTACAAAGCGAATAATTTTAAATATAAAAAAATTTAAAACTTATTGCTGAAAATCAAATTAAAAAGTATAAAAATGAAAAGAAAAATGGTGAAAAAAAGTGAAAACGGAACAACAAAAAAGATTAATTAAAAAAAATAATATTAATATTGAATGCTATTATTATAATTATTTTAAATCACCAGGCTTAAAAGATTATCCACAATTATCATGAGTTAATGAAGATTATAATTTAATTAAGCAAACAACTATTAGTCATGATGTTGCAGCAAGGTTGGCAACTAATTTATTTGAGGTTGGTGAAAAATTTAATTTGTTTAAAAATTTAGATTATTTTATTATGATGCCTAAAAAACCAACATCAGTCAGTAGTTTGGAATTAGTAATAATTGAATTGATTAATATTATTAAAAAAAAAATAAATTATCAAATAGTATTTATTAATGATCTTTTCCAAGTTGATAACTATCGTAAATTTTGAGAAAATAAATTAAAGATTAGTGAAAGACAAATTGAGATTGCTAATAAGATTCATTTATTACCTAAATATATTAATTTTTTTAATAAAAAAAATATTGTTATTATTGATGATGTAGTTGCTTCAGGAATTTCTATTATCGAAGCTGTTTTAGAAATTATTAATAATAACAATGATTTTAATATTAAGGCTTTGTGTTACGGTTCAGTTTATAAATGAGAAGAAATTTATAAGTAATTAAAAAAGTTTTCGTGATTTTTTCCTTTTTTCTTCTAATGAATCTGAATCAGATATATTATAAGACTCTTCAATATTATTGATAAATCCATAATTAATTTCAGCATTAATTTGATTTTCAGCAATAAGTTTTAAAATATAATCAGCAGTATCTGCTTCTAAAGCAAATGTGTAAATTTCAAATTCATCTTCATTAATGATTTGTGTTTTAGTAGAAATTTTTAAAATGTGATGTTGTTCATCAATAATAATTTTGCAAACCTCAAGTTTTTTCCCAGTTAAGATTTTATAAATAACAACTTTATCATTATTACTTTTATCAAAACCTAAGTCGCCTTGATAAAGTTGACTACTTTTTATTATTCTTGCTTTAGCGTTTAATTCTTTTGCCATGTCCTTAGACTCCTTTCAATTGTTTTAATAAAAAGAACCCGTAAAACAAATATAAAATTTATTTCTTGGGTTGTTGCACAACAAATATTAATTTTTACATATTATTGCTAGAGAAACTATTGATTAATCTAACCTTCATTAAATTATAACATGTTATTTTAAAAAATAAAATTAAGTAAGTATTTGAGTAAATATAAAATTATTATTATATAATCTAATTATAAAATTTACAAAAATAATGGTGGTAATAATGAGAATAATTGCAAAGAATAAAAAAGCATACTTTAACTATCAATTATTAGAAAAGTTAGAAGTGGGAATTGTTTTGACTGGTTCTGAAATTAAATCAATTCATTTGGGAAATGTGTCATTACAAGATAGTTATATAACCTTCACTGATAATGAAGCGTACATTATTAATATGAATATTAATACTTATAAATTTAGTACTAGTTATGTAGTTGATCCATTAAAAAAAAGGAAATTATTATTAAATACTCGTGAAATTAAAAAATTTAAGCAAGAGCAAAAGCAAAAAAACTTAACTGTTGTGCCAACAATGATATACTTAAATAATAAAAATAGAGCAAAGTTAGAAATAGCATTAGCTCGTGGTAAAAAAAACTATGATAAACGAGAAACTATTAAAAATCGTGATGCAGTAAGACAAATCAAAAAATAGTAATTTAGTTTAGAAAGGAAAAAGATATGGCAATATGATTACTTTTTCTATTAATTTTTTGTTTATTGACTAGTTATTATTTATTGTCTATTACTTTTTGCTTTATGTTGGTATTAATAGTTTGAAAACTATTAATAATATTTTAATGTTATTGTTAACTAGTTTTGCTTTGCAAGTAATTGCCTTACGGCAATTATCTCACACTTATTATAATTATTTTTGCTGTTCCTGATACTTTTTTTTACTGCAAAATTTAAGAAATGAAAATTATATATTTGATGTATTCATAGTTGACTTTTAGTGACATCTTGTTTATTAGTACTTATTGTAGCAAACCTTTGAACTTTACTCTTATTGAATGTTGCTTTAGGAATGAGTGCTGCTTCGTTAGGAGTTCATGAGTTAATGTTTAATGAACAATACTTTTCAAATCTCATGCGTTTTTAACTTTTACAATATTTGTTGTTCCAGGATTACTGGCCAGTTTAATTATTGTACCAATTAATACTCTTATATTTAATGTTGCAACTATTACACTTACAAAAATTAATTATTTTGTTATTGCTGATTTATGCTTCATTATTTTAACTTTTTTTATGTCTTTCTTGTTACGAGAAAATCCAAAAAATATTAGTCTCATGAGGAAAAAAGTTTTAAAAAAAGTTAAAACTTTTTCTCATTGAAAAATAATAGGTTTAGCTATTTATTTAATTTATTATTTAGTCAATTTAAAATTTTTAATTATAAAATAATTAATATTGAGCAATTTTCAATTTCTTATAAACTTTTATTTACTATTTTGCCACAAGTGGGTGGTGTGTTTTATTAGGATGATGATTATATTATTTTTTTAATGCAAATATTGCTTTATATTTTAGTTTTAGTATTTCTATGTTATCTATATATTATTAAATTAGTTACTATTAATATTTATGCACTTTTGATTTCACAAATTTTAAGTAATATTGCTTTTGGAATTTGCAGTTTTGTGATATATAGTTTAGTTTTGGATTGAAATTATTGAGTTACAGAAAAACATGATGTTTTAATTGAAATTAAGCAGATTGAGGCAAAAAAATAAATAATTAAAGTAATTAAAAATCATTGTCATGAATTTTGGTTTTTTAAATTAATGGGCAACCATATTCAACTTTTTATTATAAAAATTATATAAAATATTGATTATATAGTTAGTTATAAGAAAATAAGAATTTAGGAGAGTTTTTTTATGTCTAAGCGAGAAAAAAAGAAAAAAATTATTACTGGTGTTATGAGTTCAGCAACTTTAATTGGTGGCGCTACTGCTGGTATTATATATACTGGTAAAACAGAAGAAGAAAAAAAAGATAAAAACACAAAGTACCGTAAAATTTAAATAATCAAAATCAAATCCATACATCAAGCAACAATTTACTACTTATCTTGATAAAAATAAGAGAGAAGTAAGAATTAGCAAAATTGATTTATCAGATGAAAATATTAAGGAAATTGTGCAAATTGGCTTTTATCAAAATGGCGAAGGAGAAGTGCAAGCAATTAAAATGCCAAAAATAATTGAAAAAGTACCTAATAAATTACCACCAGAAATAACAAGCACAAAAGATATGTTTGCTGTTGCAGAATCATTTAATCAAGATATATCGCAATGAGACCTAATGTAAAAGATATGACTAATATGTTTGCTGGTGCATTATTATTTAATCAAGATTTATCAGGATGAAATGTATCAAATGTAATAAAACATGAAGGCTTTTGCTACTAATTCAAAAATTAATAATAGTACTATTAATTATTTACCAAGATTTAAAAGTTAAAGTATTAAATATTGAATTTTATTATTTATTATTAAGACTTGAAAGAATTATGATGTTAAGAAAGATTGAATAAAGTATTTGGAGCATAAAGATAAAAATAAGAATTTATTAAATAATAAGCTGATCAACCCGTTAAGGGCTGATTTTCTTTTTAAGTAAATTTAAAAATCAAAAAACAAAAGGATCTATTAATATGATAATTGATAATATAGAATTTTTGGCATTACAATTAATTAAGAAAAATGATAATCCCTATTTTATTAAACCTTTTAAAGGTTTAAAGAATTATTCTGAAAAAACTAATAAAATATGATAAGAACAAAATAAAAAATATTTTAAAAACATAAATAAATGATTTAAAATTTCTGAGTATGATAAATTATAAAGAATTTAAAATTAAAAATAATTATGTTAGAATTAATAGGAAATAAAAGTAAGTTAGGATGATTATGTTGAAAACAAAAAGAATTAAGGATATTTCGTTGTTTTCTAGTGCAAGGAATTGCCAAAACTTACCTAGAAGATATAGGCATATAGATATAGTAGTAGCTAATGAATTATTAGAAAAGAGAGCATTGTTTTATAAACATCTATATCCTAAATCGTATATGATTATTGGAGATATAAAAAAGAAAGAAATATTTAATGAAATATTAGATATTGCAATTAAAAAAATGCTAAATTTTTATTAGCTACTCCACCATGTCAAGGTTTTAGTTTAGCTGGTAAAAATAAAAATCAAGAGCAAATTCTTGCTGATGAACAAAATTTTCTCATCTTTAAAGTTATTGAATTAATTGATAATTTAAAGTTAGATTTTATTTTAATTGAAAATGTTCCTAGATTTATTAAAGTTTTATTTCCATATGAAAGAAAATATAAAACTTTAGTTGATATTCTAGTAGATAAATATTCTAATGAATATAACATTGATTGAAATATTTTAAATGCTAAGGATTATGGAGTACCTCAAAGTAGACCAAGGGCAATAATTAAAATCTATAAAAAAGGATTAACTTGACCTTGACCTGAAAAACAGGAAGAAATTACTCTTAGAAAAGCTATTTCTCATTTACCTAGTTTAGAATCAGGTGAAAAATCAAATATTAAATGACATAATGCCAAAGTTCATTCTCCTAATCACATTAATTGAATGAAAAATACTCCAACTGGTTGTAGTGCTTTTAAAAATATAGAACACTATCCTAAGAAAGAAAATGGTATAAGAATAAAAGGTTACCCAGCTACATATTCAAGAATGAATTGAGATGCCCCAGCAGCGCCTACATTAACCATTAGAACAGATGCTATTTCATCTCAAACAAATGTTCTCATCCTGGATATAAAAAACCAGATGGAACATACTCTGATGCTAGGGTTTTTACTATTCATGAACTGTTGATTGTTTCATCATTACCTAGAACACTGGGAGCGTGGCGAAGATGTCTATAACTAATCATTTTTCATATTCAGCAGTTTTAATTTGTAATTTAAGTGGCACCTTTATTTCTAAACTAGTAACACTTTCTAACATATCATTAAAATTTTCTTCATTAGTTAAACCATAAACAATCATTCTAATAATAAATCGATCAAATAATGCTTCTAATCCTTTACCACTTTCTGGTAACTCATTAGATGCCGAAATTAACAGTTTTAATGGTACTTTAATATCAACACCACCAATTACGGAATATTTTTTCATTAATAATAGTTAACAATGTATTTTGAATGGAAGGACCTGCTTTTCAAATTTCATCTAAAAAAGCAATATCAACAGCAGGTAAATATTGATCAATAATTCTTACATAATTACCTTTTAATAAATCCTTAATTGAAATTGGTCCAAAAATTTCTTCTGGTGTTGAAAAACGATTCATTAAATATTCAAAATTTCATCCATCATGAAGTGCATATTTAATTCTTCGTGAAATTAGTGATTTTGCAATCCCTGGTAAACCTAATAAAAATATTGATTCTCCTGATAATAATGCCAAAATAGCTAGTTTAAAAACAATTTCTTTTTCATAAACATTAGCACTAATTACCTTAATTAATTGTTTAATTCGTTTTGCAAGTGGATTATCGATACTCATGATATTCTCCTTTTACTTATTCAACACTTAACTCTCTTCTTACATCATCACTTTTCACAATTAATAAACAAGCAGCGACTAATCATAAAATAGTTATTAATAAAACAATAACCATAAATATTGGTACTTCAACAGCAACAGTTTCATTTACTAATCCATCAACAACTAATAAAATTGTACAAAATACTTCTAAAACGACAAAATAACCAATTGCTAAAACAATATAAACAACTGATCATCCAAAGATAGCATTAGCAGTACGTCCAATTGCTAACGGTAAATAAAATACAAAATTAAATCCTAATGTTATTACTAAAAATATATAAATTATGTAATTGGGTTTGATAGTACTAGCGTTATTGGCCAAAATCTGATTAACTAAATTATTAGCTAAAAAATATGAAAAAATTAAATGCAAACATGAAACTAATAATAATAAAATGCGAGCAATAATCTCGATTCTTGAACTTCAATACATTCTTTTAAATTTAATACTATTATCATTAGTATTAATAATATCACTTGTACTTAATGGTAATGATTGATGGTTAATATCTAAAAAAGTAAAACTAGTTAAATCTTCTGTTTTTACATTTAAAGCTTTCTTAAAGTAGTCTTGAAAAGTAGAAACTTAATTAGTAACATTTTTTCAATTATCATCTGGATCAGTTGTTGGATCAGGATAATGTAAAGAAAAAAAATTAGAATTTTCCACTGCAAAATCATACATTACTCTTGTCAATATTTATAAAACTTTTCTAAAGCACCAATGTTAGTATAATCACTACTATCAATAGTTTCAACATCATTATTGATTGAATTAGTAAGACCAAAATAATGTCCTAATTCTTGATATTGAAAATGGTTACCACTAGTATCAGTAGCTAATAATTTATGTTGTGGAATATAATCTATCAATGTATTAGTATTATCTTTTGCTGTTTATACCATACTAAAAGGAGCAAAATCAATAGATTAACTTTCAAATAATCAATAACGTCGTCAATACTTGTTGGTGCTTTTTTAATTAAATCATAAACAATATTTGGATTAGAAACATATGTTATATAAAAAGGATCTGATTTAGTAGAATATGAATAAAGATTAAGATATTGACGTTCATCACCCACTGGCGCCTTGCCAACATAATATCTTTTAGGATCTTTAATTAATTTAAAATATGGTGCAATAGTCGTTACATCATTAAGATTAATATCTGGCAATGCAATTGCTGATATTATTGGAAAAAGACGAGTAGTATTTGCAAATTCTTCTTGATAATCATTAGTAAATTTTTCAATTGCTTTTTCAATAGTTTGATAAATAACGGCATTATCTATTACCTCAGGATAATAAAAATTATTTGGTAAATAATCATGAAATCATTGTTCTGGCAAATATTTATTGCCACTTGTTGGTATTCTCCCTGAAATATGTTCATCAAATTTTCCTTCAAATTGATTAAACCTCATAAATTTTTCATAAAATTTATCAGTATTTTGAATTAAAGCAATTACTGGTATTTTAAATTCAATAAATGAAGATTTAAGTTTTAGTTTTAAATCAAATTTAGTCAAGCCATCAGTTTGAATTAAACTCTTATCTAACACTTGATTACTGTTAGATTTATAATAAGTAAACTCATAATCATTAATATCAGTAGAAAAAAAATTATCTCATCAAGATTCTTTTATTAATAAATCAAAAACTTGTTTTTTTTGATTCTTCTTCAAAATAGGGCAAACGTAAATTTTTATCACTAGCAGTAATCGGCACTTGATTCATATCAACAATAATTGATTCTTCTGGAATTTCTTTTTTAAAAGTATTGATATTAAAGGCACTTTCCATAGCAATCCCAATAAAAAAATACTAATTGCTAAAGTAATTACCATTATTAAAGAAATAAATGTTGTCAAAAAAATTTTTTTATCCTTGATGTTTTTACTTTACTAGTAATATAGTTAGTCATATCATTTACTTGTGTTCAGTTATCATTGTCTTTATTTTTTGCCATATTTTCACCACCTAAATTATTATTTACTTAAAACTTAATTCATACATCTTAATAATGCTTTTAATTAAATATCTTCTATTCTCAATAGTATTTAATCATCAATAAAAAATAACAAATCATCATAATAAAATTGTTACTATTGATAAAATTAACACCGTGATCCGATAAGGACTATCACTATAATAAAACATATAAAAACTAATGCCAATAATTATTAAATTTATAATGGTACCAATTACTAAAAAAACTAAACATGTTAAATTAATACCCTTAATAGTTTTAGCTAAAAAACGGGTAATAGCATAATTAAAATTATAAATGCAAATAAAACAGTAACTAACATTGCTATTACTTGTAGTACTATTCTTTGAAAAACTAGTGCTGCTGGGATATTAGGAAGATTAGCAACTATTTGACCAATACCAATACCATTAAAGAAATTCAAGCCAATTCAAAAAAATTGAATAGTTAAAATAAACATTCGTGAAAAACTATCACCAAAACTAGTAAAATAAACTCTTGTTAAATTTAAATCTAGTGATAAAGGTAAAGGCGCTGCTTTTAATTTATTTAACTATTGTTGACCAATATCATTACCTTAGAGTTAACAATTGTTGATCTAATGAATCCATATCCGTCACCCACCCCTATAAATTAATTATAATGTATTTTATTTAAAAACTATGTAGTTAACTTATATCGTAATTTTAAATCAACAAAATAAACTAATTATTAATTTAAATAAATACAAACATAATTAATAATATCGCATCGCTTAACTAACTAATTATCAATAACTTAACTAATTTTTTACAAAATAAAAAAGAGTAAGGATTTTTAACTTACTCGCTAATAATTAATACTGCTTATCTTTTATTTTTAAATGGCGGTCTTGACGGGGATCGAACCCGCGATCTCCTCCGTGACAGGGAGGCGTATTAACCACTTTACCACAAGACCGTGGTTGCGGAGACTGGATTTGAACCAATGATCTTCGGATTATGAGCCCGACGGGATACCACTTCCCCACTCCGCGATGTATAAAATTTTAATAATGGAGGAGGCTGAGGGATTCGAACCCTCGAGCACTTGCGCACTGACAGTTTTCAAGACTGTTCCCTTCAACCACTTGGGTAAGCCTCCGAGTATTAAGTAATTGGTGGACCCTATCGGATTCGAACCAATGCTCGCCCGGTTATGAGCCGGGAGCTTTAACCAACTAAGCTAAGGGTCCTAGACTATGGTATGGTAGCGGGGATGGGACTCAAACCCATGACCTCTCGGGTATGAACCGAACGCTCTAATCAACTGAGCTACCTCGCCAATTTTAGTTTAAACATTTAAATGGTGGACCCTATCGGATTCGAACCAATGCTCGCCCGGTTATGAGCCGGGAGCTTTAACCAACTAAGCTAAGGGTCCTAGACTATGGTATGGTAGCGGGGATGGGACTCAAACCCATGACCCATGACCTCTCGGGTATGAACCGAACGCTCTAATCAACTGAGCTACCTCGCCAATTTTAGTTTAAACATTTAAATGGTGGACCCTATCGGGATCGAACCGACCACCTCCTGCGTGCAAGGCAGGCGCTCTACCAAATGAGCTAAGGGCCCTTTTATTTTAATAATGGTCGGGAAGACAGGATTCGAACCTGCGACCTCTCGGTCCCAAACCGAGCACTCTACCAAACTGAGCCACATCCCGATGGCGCGCCTGGCAGGACTTGAACCCACAACCTTTTGATCCGTAGTCAAACGATCTATCCGATTGATCTACAGGCGCATTTAATTACCAAAATTGATAGTAAATCATTAAATCTAATCAATTATAACTTATTAAAAGTAATATTTACAAGTATATTTGCAAATATTATTTAATATTTTGGAGGAGCCGATCGGATTCGAACCGACGATCAAAGTTTTGCAGACTTATGCCTTAAACCACTTGGCCACGGCTCCAAGTATAATTAAAAAAATTTAAAGACTTTTCAATATTACCAAGACTAATTATTATTTGCAACTTGTTTTACAATATATTCATAAAATATTTAAGTATTTAATTATATCATTTATTTAGTTAATGACTATTTTACAAAATTATTTACCAGCAATTGATATTTAGTTATTAAATTGAACTTTAATAATAAAAAAAGCACAATTGTGCATTTAATTAATGGTGGAGATGGCGGGAATTGAACCCGCGTCCAAAAGCTAACTGACGAACTGCATCTACAGTTTAGTATAATTTAGAAAAATCACTATTAAATAATAAATTATACGAAATTATAAATAGCTAGTTAATGAGAATTCGAAAAAATTATTAACATCATTTTTTCTAGTTTATCGTATAATACGTTACTAATAATGATAAACTTGCTATTAGCAACGGTAGTATTTACTCTTTAAGTAATTAAGCAGGTAAAACTGCTTGATTTCCTAAACCGAATCCAAAGTTGTTTAACTTTGTTGTAAATCAGTTAGGTACTACGGTTTTAGTTTGTTTTCCGGTTATGAAACCTCGTAGTATTATGGTCTACCAAACCACTGCCACAATTAGTTGTTCACTCCTGTCGAAACCAGAACATCCCCATTAATATTATACATTATTTTCTACGATAAAACAATGTTGCTTTTCTTAACGATTGAGTAATTTTTTTGGAGCATAAGGAGTATTTAAGAAATATAACCGATTAAAAAGTTATATTCTTTTTGAATTTATTAAATTAAAATAACCCTTATCCCATTTAAGTTACCTATATTAAAACATAATTTTAATAATTTAACAATGAATTTGCTTATTGATAAGAATTTAAGAAATACAAAAATTGATATTTTTCAATATCATAAATAATGTTTATTAATTTTTTATTTTAAAAAAACTTAGTGTTATTAACTAAATGATAAAATATTGTACTAATTCTTGAATTTTTACCATTCATAATTGGTATTTCATATTGCTCTATTGGTTCAGTTCAATTATTATCATTACCTTTAATTCATAGATTTTCAGCAAAATAACTTTTTTTAATTTCAACACTTTCAAATGCTTGATCACAATAAATATCAATTGGTTTTAATTTATTAATATATCATAACCTTAAATTAAGTAAATTAACAAAGATTTTAAAATTATAAACTTTAGCACCATAACCTTTAATTGACTTAACCAAGTGGAAATCATAGCTTCAGTTTGTGAACCAATATAATATGATTTTTGGTAATTATCAATTCCAATCTTATGATTTTCAACATAAGTAATTAACTCATTAATTTTGGTTAATTTACCTGGCAAAAATTCAATTTCATTAAGTGCTTTTAAATAAAGTATTAATGATTTGCTGTCACCTTTATCGAGAAAGTTATAACATTTCTCATATATTCCTTTGTGTAAGATATTAGTTTTTTGTTTATTTGCATTTTTGATTTTGGTTTTATTTTTTCTTCGATGTGGAAATGTTTTATAAATTAAACTAATAATGTTAAATTTGTCTAAAACATAATCAGCACTTAAACAATTAGCTAATTCTTGTATTCAAGTAGCACCATCACCACAAACAACAATTTTCTTATCACTAATATCACCATAAAATATCTTTAATTGCTTATATAATTGTTCTGCATATTCAATTATTGGAATACTAGAGTTTCTTACAGGAACTTTAGTAATTAAATAAAATGCTCGCTTTTCTAATAATTCTCTACGCTTAGCATCCTTATTACTATCATTAACATTAGGAATAATTATTGGTGAATCAGTAGCAATTATTGAAGATGGTGATTCTGTTTCAACTTTAACTTTATTTTCTCGTAAACTAGTAAAGGTATCATCAACATTAAGATAAATATATTTTTTATCTTTTACTGCTTTAGGGTGCTTATAGTCTCAATAAAGTGATTCTTCATTTAAATCCTTAGTGTCAATTGTTCTTGCTAAATTTGAGATACTAGTTCTAGTAATTCCTGTTGCTTTGAATTGATCAGCAATATCACGTTGGCGCTTTCCTGTAGCTAGTTGTTCCACATGATTGCTAATCTTAAATGTAAGTTCATTCTTTTATAACGTTCTATTTGGACATAGTTATCTAAAAGATAAACTGACCTGTTTTTTTTTGTTCTTCTTGGTTATAATATTGATATTTAGTTCTAGTAATTTAAGTTCACCAAATATAGTAGTTATTTTTCTTTGAGTGTAACCTTTAATAATATAACCTTTTTGTTTCCGCATTCTTGAATTACGAATTTCTTCATCTAGTTTTTCGTAATCTTTTTTAATTTCAGCTAATATTCTTTGATTTGAGTAACGTTCTTTATAGTTAAAGTATTTAATTTCATTAAAATTATGATAGTTGTATTGATAATTATTTATAATTTCTGTCATACATTATTAACCTAAACTTTCCCCTAATTTAAAAATTTAATATTAAATATTATAACTTTTAAGTGAAAATAAGTCAGCGTAAAAATCTCTAATTTTAATACTAGAGATAAGATTAAAATATTTTTTCTAATTCAAACTTAATAAAATCATCAAGAGTTTTTTAATAATCTTCAAAATCATCATTATAATTAATATTATTATCATCATCAATAAAAATATTATTTATTTGTTTATCTTTTTCAAATTTATTAATAATAGTTAAGTTTAATCCTAGTTTTATTAATTTTAGTTTATTTTTATCATTTGTTCCAAAAATTAATTTATTATATTCTTCTTGTGAAATTTTTTAAATTCAAACAATAGCTCAAATAGTAAACTTAGCTTATGAGAAATAAAATCATTTTCTAATTTTAGTTTTATTATTGCTAAATTGATTAACTCTTTGTTAGTTTTATTTTTTAAGTCAACATAAACATCTCCCGCACCTTTAAAAGCATATAAATCTCCAAAAGTTCTTCCAATATAAAGTAAACTATCTTCTTGTTGACTTTTATTTTTAAAATATTTGTGTCGTAATATAAAGAAGTCATAATATTCAATTATTTTATGGTAAAAGTTTAAGTCAATTGGGCGGAAGTCAGAAATTTCAATTACAATTAAAAAGTTCTAGTGAAATAATAAATATGACAAATAATTCTATCATTCAAATTGAATTAAATGATACCGATGGTCAATCACAGATTGGCAATATTGATAATCAAATTAAAGATTTAAAACAACAAATTGAAAACTTAAAAGTTGACTTTCAACAAGAATATCGGCGTTTAAATAAAACAACTTCTATCTTTTTTGATGAACAGTTTAAGATGTTATTAGAAACAGCGTTTTTTGATCAAGTTGCACCAATTCCTGAAGTTAAAGTTGAAACAGAATCACCATCTTCAATAATTGCTACTGATTCACCAATAATTATTCCTAATGTTAATGATAGTAATAATGATGCTAATAATCACCCTTACTTATTATTATGGAACAATGAATTGCATCGCATGTTTCACAACTACTAGAAGTTAAATTAAAGAAATTATTTTTAACAGAAACAAACTTAAGTAATTTTGCTTGGTTTAAAAAAAATTTTGCTTGATTAGCTGCAGAATTTGATCAGCAAATTAGTAATTTTTATTTAAATGAAGTTTTAACAAGAAGTAAAAGTATTTCTATTAGTCCATTGATTAAAAAAGAATTACAATTATATTTTTGAGTTAAAGTTAATGGTATTGATCGATTAAAAAATAATTGACAAGAAATTTACAATAGAGCAAAAGTCGTTGCTTCACCAATAGTTAATTATTTTCATTATTTTCAAGATAAATTTAAAGATTGTAACCTTAATAGTAAATTAACATTTGATAGTTTTATCATATATTGAGAAAGTTTAATTATTGAAAGAATTGTTAACTATAAGTTATTCGCGATGATGCAAATGCGTCAAAAGTATTTAGCGATGTGAAGTAACAATATTAAGATTATTAATGAGGTGAGGCATCTTGTTGGTTTTGCTTGGAATTTTTTTGGTCGATTTTGAGAAGGTGATTTAAATGATTTTAAAAAAATTAATTTAAATACTATAATTCAATATGGTAAAATTTTAGATAAAAATCCTGCTATTATTGAAATTGCTAGATTACTTGGTCGTTGAAAAGGAGTTTCAGGTTTAATTGATAAGCAAGTTCATCAAAAAGTACAACTTGAATATCAGTTAAAGCCATTGGGAAAATGACCAGAAGAAGTAGTTAGCATTACCGAAGGTAAGGATTTAGAACATTTATTACCATTAGAATTAGTTAATCTTGCTATTCCTGAGTTAAATGCTATTTTTATAAAAAATTTGTTGAGGAAAAATTAGCAATTACTGAGTTTGAATCAATGGACTTAGTTGCTACTGAACGGCTGGTTGAAGAAATTGTTGAAGTACCAATTCCTGAAAGTGAAGGTCCTTTAATTTTATGTATTGATACATCTAAATCAATGAGTAATAGTCCAGAAATTATTGCCAAATCAATTGCGCTTGCTATTAGTAAGATTGCTTTGCAAGAAAAAAGACCATGTTATATGATTAATTTTTCTGGTAAATTTGAAACTTATGATTTATCTAATTTGGTCTCATCAATTCCTAATTTAATTTATTTTTTAGGACATAGTTTTAAAGGACAAACAAATATTAATCCAGCTATTAGTCATGCTTTAGCAATTATGCAAACTAAAACTTATCGTAATGCCGATTTATTGGTAGTTTCTGATTTTTTAGCAGCTAATATTAGTAAAAATAATATTAATTTAATGTTACAACTTAAAGTGCGAGCTAATCGTTTTCATGCTATTAATATTGGTTCTTCGATGTTAGCTAATAATTACAAAAAATATTTTACTAATTATTGATACTATGATCCTCGTGATCCATTTGCTGCTCGCAAAATTGCTTTAAATTTAGCAAAAAATAAAAATAAAATTCATTCTTAATTTTGATCGTTATTTTTTGTTTTAATAGTGATAAAATATTATTAAGATAAAAAGCAAACTGATAATGAAAGATGAAAATATGGAAAAAAATAATTTGATTTTAAGCAAAATATTAGTAATGATTGTTGTTTTAATGGCAACAATTAGTTTATCATTTTTTTCATTATTTAGTTGGACAGAACCATTAAAAAACAATATTGCCGTTATCATTACCTTAATTGTTAATAAAGAACCAATTATTAGTAGTTTTTATCAGCATTTAATGGATAGTAATTTTATAGTTTCTTTATATACTTTTGGAGTATTATTAATTTTTAATTTAACTTATTTAATACCATTAATTTTTATTAAAAAACCTTTTGCTAAATCAGTTTTTGCTATTCATATGTTATTAATGACATTAATATTGGTACTTTTTATACTAATACTTTTTAATTTTTTTAATTTCAAAAGTTTTCAAACTATTGCTTTTAATAATTTATGAATTATTCCTTGAGTAGGTATTGCTTTAAGTTTAGTTGCCATCTTTTGATATGGTTTAAAAAATTTATGAGTTAATCCACGACAATTACCAAAAAAAACAAATACAAATAGTAAAAATAAAGAAAATGTTAATGATGATAATTTGCCATCATATCAAGAGTTACAATTGCAATTGAAAGCGTTAAAAAAAACAATTAAAAGAAGTTAGAAATATAAAAGATAAAAATAATGGTTTATTCTTTTATTTATATAATAAACCTTGTTTTGAAATTTAATAAAAATACAATTATTTATTTTAATAATTTAAAAATTATTATAACCAAAAAAATTTATAAGACCAAAAAAAGATTATTATTAAAATAATAATTATCCTTTACAATTATTAATAAAAGTTATATTATTAATTAAGAATTATATAATATTTGTAAATATTGAGCCCATTAATAAATTTTTTTATTAATGTGGTTTTTCTTATTTTTTATATAATTCATAACTAAAATAAATTAAGTGTGTGAGGAACAATTTAAATGTCAGAATCAGATTTTTTTTTAAAACATTTATTGAAAAAATACAAAAAAGTTATCAAATAAAAAACTATAATAACTTATTACTTAATTTAGAAGAAACTAAATCTCAGTTTCTTCAATTTGTCGATTTATATAATAATATTTTTTTTAATTCAAGAAATAAGCAAGATTTAATTATAACAATTAAATGAAAAAAATGATGGTATCCTCTAAAAATTCAATTATTAAGAGTAAAAATAAATTTGGCAGAGAAAAAAATACGTGCTGCAGATCGTAAGATATATTTTGAAATTTTATCACTATATTTTAATAATGATAATTTAGATGGTAAAGTATTATATCGTTTTGAATATGAGAAATGAGCAGTAACATTGATTAAAGATGTTAATATAGAAAATAGTAACTTAAAAGATTTAATTAAAACTTTATTTTGAGATGTGTTTCGTGATCAAACTTTTCAAAGAAAAACTGGATTAAAAGTTGAAAATCCAGGAAATTTATCAATAGAAAACTTTATTTATGAAACAATTAACAGTAAAAACATATTAAATTTTCAACAAGAACTTACTAGTCTTCTAATAGATAACTACATTCAATTAGAAAAATTATACTCGATTGTACAAAATAATGATTTACAAATACAAAAATTAAGGCAATTATTAGAAAAAAATGAAGCAAAACTTGAAAAATTAAAAAAATCATGATTTTTTAAGAATTTAAGATGCAAAATAATTAAAGCAAAAACTGAAATATTAAGAAGTAAAATTGCAACAAAAAATAACGATAAAATAATAGTTTTACAAAAAATAGAAAATTTTTATGCTGAAAATTTAGATAATTTAAAAATTAAAAAAACAAAATCTAAGTTATATTCTAAGATATGAGAATTTTATTTAATGATGTTTTGACAAATATTGAACTTCAAGCAAAAGATAACATTAAAGTTGTTAACAGCAATAATGTTGTCCCATCTTTGGAAAAAATAACTAATGATATCACTACTTCATTATAATAATAAATTTCTGACTTGTGACTAGTAAGATTGTTAATTTATATGTTGCTGAAAACAGTTCTATATTTTAAAATTAATTAAATATTGTTTTAAATAATTGATATTAAAACAAGTTGAAATTTATTTAGATTTTATCAATAAATTTTAATTTAATATAGAAATTAATAATAATTGCAATCAAAATTTGAAAATTGCATGTAATGATTTACTTCAAATTTTAAGCATCTTCCTTTCCAAGTCTATAATTTAAGATATGTAAGTTAGAAGGTAATTAAACAAAAATTAAACCATAATTGGTTTAATTTTTTATTAAAAATAACTATATATTAATAATATGCTTAAATAAATTAAAAAATAAGTTTTAACCCCTTGTTATTTTTTAGTTTGATATGCTATTATTGTATAGGTAACGGCTCGGTAGCTCAGTTGGTAGAGCATTCGCCTGAAGAGCGAAGTGTCAGTGGTTCGAATCCGCTTCGAGCCACCATTATTTAAAATATAGGCAATTAAGCCTTTTTTTAATTATTTTTTCTTAGATTTATGTTTAAGTTAAAATTTTAGGTATAATAATGTCATTAGCAATTTTAAACAATTAATAAATTCTAGAAAGAAGGGTATTAGTGTCTAAAATTTTAGTTTTAAGTAATGCGAAAATAATTAGCATTAAAAAAATAATAAATAATGGTTTTTTAGTAATTAAAGATAATTTAATTTTTCAAATTAATGAAGGGAAATATAATCATCAGTTTCAATATGCCGATGTTATTGAATGTTATAATCAAACAATAATACCTGGCTTCATTGATTTACATGTCCATGGTGGCTATGGATATAGTTTAATGGATGGCACTATTGAGTCAATTAGTAATTTTGCACAATTAGTACCAAAAGAAGGAGTAACAAAATTTTGTTATGCAACAGTTACTGCTAGTAAAAAAGAAATTGATAATATTCTTTCTGTTTTTGCGCAGTATATGAAAACCGAGAATGAAGGTAATAAAGCACGAATTATTGGTGCTTATTTAGAAGGTCCCTTTATTTCAGAATTACAAAAAGGAGCTCATACTGCTTCATTACTTCATATTCCTGATCTTAATTGAGTAAAATCCTGAAATGTTATTAGTAATAAAAATTTAAAATTTATTGTTTATGCTCCCGAAATCGATCCTAATTTAAATGATAACAATTTAAATTTTATTTCTTCATTGCTTAAAAATAATATTATTCCTTCTGTTGGTCATAGTAATACTACATTTAAAACAATAAGTAAAACTATTGAATACGGTTTAACACATATTACTCATTTTTATAATGCGATGAGTCCATATAATCATCATGATCCTGGTGTTGTGCCGGCTGCATTATATTATGATCAATTAGTTACTGAGTTAATTTGTGATGGTATTCATGTTGATATTGATATTTTAGCATTAACATATAAAATTAAAGGTGCTAATAACATTTGTATGATTACTGATGCTATGAGTGCAAAAGGTCAACCTGATGGTAATTATTTATTAGGGCTACTACCTGTTGTTAAAAAAAATAATAAAGTTACTGTTGTTGCAACTGGTAAATTAGCAGGCAGTATTGCAACAATGATTGATGGTTTTAAAAATTTGTTAAAAATTACTAATAATAATTGACAAGATTGCATTAAAATGGCTTCTTATAATAGTGCTAAACAAGTAGGAATCGCCAATAAGACAGGTGATATTGTTGTTGGTAATTTAGCAGATATTATTGTATTAACTAAAAATAATGATATTTTTTTAACAATATGTGAAGGAAAAATTGCTTATCAGCAAGAATAGATAAAGGGGTTTTGAATTATGAAATTAATTATTTTAAAAAATAAGACTGAAGTTGCTCAATTATTAAGTAAAATTATTATTGATATCATTAAAGTTAAACCAAATGTTGTTTTGGGACTAGCAACAGGTAGTAGTCCAATTGAGACATATGATTTATTGATAGCAGATGCTAAAAATAACAAAAGAGATTGATCAAAAGTAACAACATTTAATTTAGATGAGTATGTTGGTTTATCACCAGAGCATGAAAAAAGTTATCGTTATTTTATGAATCATCAACTATTTAATCATATTAAAAGTCTTAAGTTAGAAAATACATATGTTCCTAGTGGTATTGGTAATTTAGCACAAAATATAGCAGATTATGAAAAATTATTAAAAACAAAGGGACCGATTGATTTACAAATTTTAGGTTTAGGAACTAATGGCCATATTGCTTTTAATGAACCGGGAACTCTTGCCAGTAGTAAGACACACATTGTTAATTTAACTAAAGAAACAATTGAAGCTAATAAAAGATTTTTTGCTAAAATTGAAGATGTACCAACAAGAGCTATTACTATGGGTATTGATACCATTTTACAAGCTAAGTTAATTGTTTTAATTGCAACAGGAATAAACAAAGCAAAAGCTATTCGTGAATTAATTGAGGGAAAAGTTTCTGCAAAATATCCATGCACCTTTTTACAAAATCATGATGATGTTACAGTTATTATTGATGAAGAAGCGGCAACATTGTTAAAACCAAAAATATCAAAGAAAAATTAAGTTTAAGGAGCAGGAAATGGATCGTAAAAAAATTATTATTGGAAATTGAAAAATGTATAAAAATATTGATGAAACTAGAGATTTTTTAAATGGTTTTAATAAGTTATTAAAAAATAAAAATATTAAATGTGATTATGGAATAGCAGCCAGTTTTACTAATTTATCTTTACTAAAAATAGATAAATCTTCTGCTTTACTTATTGTTGCTCAAAATTGTCATTATCAAAATGAAGGAGAATATACCGGTGAAATTTCAATTAAAATGTTAAAAGATATGGCAGTTAGTCATGTTATTATTGGTCATTCTGAACGTAGAATGTATTTTAATGAAGTAGATGAAACAATTAATAAAAAATTACAATCATTATTTAATGCTAATATGGTCCCAATTTTATGTTGTGGTGAAACTTTAGTTCAGTATGAAAATAAAGAAACTAATAACGTAATTAAAAATCAAATTAAGTTAGCACTAGCAAATATTAAAGCAGAAAATATTGCAAAATTAGTAATTGCTTATGAACCAATATGAGCGATTGGTACTGGTAAAACAGCAACAGCACAGCAAGCACAAACAGTTTGTAAAATGATTCGTGAGTTTATTAGTGAATTATATAATAAAAATATTGCTGAGCAAGTACGTATTCAGTATGGTGGTTCAGTAAAACCCGATAATATTAAATTAATACTTTCTGAACCTGACATTGATGGTGCATTAGTGGGAGGTGCTTCGCTAATGCCACAATCTTTTTTTGATTTACTAATTTAACTCTATTTAAGTTAATAATTAAAAATAAGGAGTTAACTAAACATGGAATTATCAAAGATACAAATTAAAAGTATGTGAACAAAGCTAACAAAAAAAATTAAACATCGTGCTTTTCCTGCCACTACTTTTATTAATGCTTTAAGCAGCAAGTCAGAAATTTTAGCATTATTTACTAAAAATGGTGAAGATACTAATCAGTTAGAACAAATTGGTTTTATCATTTGTACTAAAACTATATTTGCATATAGTAGTGATAATATTGTTAGTGATCAAGGTATTATTACTAATGAATATTTTACTGGTGAAATAATTGATGTTAATAATACGCTTATTGCTAATACTTATATTCATTTAGTTAAAGTTAATAGTGGACCAGTTGTTATTAATGATATTCCCTTATATTTAACTATGAATGAAAATTATCATCAATCATTAGTTAGTAATAAAATTGGCGCTAAGTTATTTGCTAATAATTTAGCAAAACAATTAAATTGTAAAATTTCTAGATTTAATTGTATTGTTATTAATGCAGAAAATTTTATTATTACTCTTAAAAATTTGAAGATAACTAGAAAAAAAATATTAAAAAGTGAATCAACTATTAATTTTTTATTAGCACAAAAATTGTCATTAGAACAGTTAGTTTTATGAAAAAATAAGAAAGAGTATAATTATTTAAAAAAATTTAATAATGATGAATTAAAAGAAATTATTAATTTGCAAAAAATAGCAGTGGTTGCTATTAAAAATGATAGAAAACAATGAAAAATAACGCTAATTGCAGGTAATAAACAACGAATTGAAAATTTTTTTATTAATGCTAAAAAGCCAATTATTATTGCCATTAATGCTATTAATAAAAAAATTAGAGGAATTAATGAGCCAGAAAGTATTCAACCAATCGCACCAATTACTAATGTTACTAATTATCAAGAGTTGTGGCAATTACAAAAAATTCATAAAGAACTATTAACATCATTTTCGAAATGACGACTAGTTTCACAAGATATTTTAGAGAATTTATCACAAACTTTTGCTTATGGTTATTATTCAGAGGTAATTGATAATTTGAAGGTTGCTCATTATTCTTTTAATAATGATTTATTAGATTATAATTTAATAGAAATTAAAGGCCGTAACTTATTAGTTAATGCTAATAACACTGTTTTGTTTCTTTCTAATAATATTATTGATAATCCTAGTATGGTTATTTTATTAAGTGAAGATTTAAAGGCCATTTATAATTTAAAAACAATAGTTGCTAAAATTGAAAAGAAACAACAAATTAAAATAGTTTTTAAAAATGATATTGTTATTTTTAGTACTAATAATTACCAAAATATTACTGATTTTATTACTAAAATGATTATTATTTTTAAAACTGATAATTTTAGACATCAGTTACAAGTTATTAAATAAAATATGAGGTGAAATTTATGAAAGCAAAACAACCAATATTACTTTGCATTTTAGATGGTTTTGGTATTGCCAAATCTAGTGCAACAAATGCTATTACATTAGCAAAAAAACCAAATTTAGATTATTTCCTTAAAACTTATCCACATACAGAAGTTTTGGCTTCTGATTTGGCAGTTGGTTTACCAGAGGGGCAAATGGGAAATTCGGAAGTTGGACATTTACAAATTGGTGCTGGTAGAGTGATTTATCAATCATTAACATTAATCAATAAGTCAATAAGTGATAAAACATTTTTTAAAAATCAAACAATTTTATCTGCCATCAATCATGCCAAAAATAATAATAGTAATTTGCATATTATTGGTTTATTAAGTGATGGTGGAGTTCATGCTCATATTAATCATATGTTGGCATTATTAGAAATTGCAAACCAACAAAACTTTAAAAATGTTCATGTTCATGCTATTTTAGATGGTCGTGATACGAAAGTTGACATTTCTAAAATTTATATTGAACGACTATTAAAGACTATGAAACAATTAGGTATTAGTACTCTTGCAAGTATTTCTGGTAGATATTATGCTATGGATCGTGATAAACGTTGAGATCGTTTACAAAAAGCATACGATGTTATGGTTAATCATCAAGGGAATTCATTTACTGATCCTATTGCTTATATTAATGCAGAGTATAAGGCTGGTCGTAATGATGAATTTATTATCCCTGCTTATAATCTGCAAAGTAATAATGCAAGAATTGCTGATAATGATAGTATTATTTTTGCTAACTTTCGTCCTGATCGTGCTATTCAATTAGCATCAGCATTAACAAATGATCAATATACTTTTAATATTAATATGAAAATACCACCATTAAAAAATACTTTTTTTATTTCAATGATGGAATATGCCAAAAGTGTTAAAGCACAAGGTATTATTTTTCCGCCTGTGGCAATCGTTGATACTTTAGGTGAATGATTAAGTAAAAATCAATATCAACAATTACGAATTGCCGAAACTGAAAAATATGCACACGTAACTTATTTTTTTGATGGTGGCGTTGATATTGAATATCCACTATCGACAAGAATTTTAATTCCTTCACCAAAAGTAGCAACTTATGATTTAAAACCAGAAATGAGTGCTCGTGAAATTACTGTTCGTTTAGAAAGTGAAATTGCTAAAAATATTTATGATGTTATGATTTTAAATTTTGCTAATCCTGATATGGTTGGTCACACTGGTGTTTTAAAAGCAACAATTACTGCCATTGAAGTTATTGATGAGTGTCTTGGCAAATCATATCAAGCACTGAAAAAAGTTAATGGTATTTTAATGATTACTGCTGATCATGGTAATGCTGAAATTATGATTGATAAAGAAGTAAATCCTAATAAAAAACATACATCACAACCAGTACCATTTATTATTTGTAAAACAGGATTAAAACTAAAAACTGGTGGTTGTTTAGCAAATATTGCTCCCACATTACTAGAAGTTTTGGGTTTAGCTAAACCAGCAGCAATGACTAGTGAGTCGTTAATTAAAAAATAATATTGCTTTGTTTTTATTGTAAGTGCTTGTTTTAATAATATAAAAGTATTAGAATATAACCATATAAATTAAATATAGTGTTGCTCCTTTTATTTTTTTAAATAAATAAAGGAGTTTATTATATTTAGTTTCTATATTTTATTATGCTTATACCAATATGGAGGTAAAATATGCCATTATCAGAGCAATCAACAGCAATCGAAATTGAAGTTCTAAATAATTTTTTACAAGCATCACTAAGTTATCCAAAAGATAACTCATTACCAGATATAAACTTAAATAGTTTAGATTTTAATCATATCAGAAGGAAATTAGATGATAGTTTAAAAGAAAATATTATTGAGTTTGTATATGTTAATCAAGAAGGAGATTTAATAAAAAAAAGTAATAATGCCACTATAGAAATCAAACTTCATGATCAACTAAATAAAAAGATTATTGCCAAAAGTAAAATAAGTAAATTTAGAAATTTTATCATTAAAATTTTTACTTTTGGAAAAACTAATGGAGACAAGCAAATAACGCAAGAAATTGCAAATATTAAAAATCAATTAGAAGAAATTAAAAAAAGTAGTAATCAAGAAAACGTTAGTGTTATTCAAAAATCACCATTATCACCTAATATTGTTAATTTTCAACCATTAGTAATAATCAGAAGCAATTCAGACATTGCTCAAGCATACTTATATCGATATAAATTAGCAGAAAATAATCAAATTATTCTGGAATATTTAGGAAAAAAAGAACTACCAGCATTATTAGTACCAATACAATCACCCCCCGATTTGCCAAATGATAAAGCAGATGAAGAAAATTTAAGAAGCGATAACGTTAATATTATTCGTAGACCTAAACCAATTATGACTTTATCGTTTGCCGAAAATGGAACATGTTATTTAGTTATTGATAGTAAAAAGAAAACAATTGTTCCTACTGATACTACTGATACTCAACACTTCAAAAATTTTGTAGCAAATAATTGTCCTAGTAATGGTAGTTTAAATATCGAAGTAGATGAAAGTGGAAAGGTTATATGTGTATATACTATCAATAACGAAACAGCGAAGAAAAAGTATATAAAAATTAAGCAAGATTTAATTGATAAAATTGAAAAAGTAGTTGCTACAGCATATTCTTTACAAATGAATATTAGTAGTGTACCTACCTCATCAAAACCACTAGTAGCAGAAAATAATTCTTTTCCTGCCAAAGAAGTTAATGCTAGTGCATCTACTACTGCTACTACAACACCACCATTAAATGCTAATACTAATCAAAATAACCCGATTCCAGCAGTATCATAAATCTTTAGTTGGATAATATTTAAGGAGAAATAACAATGCAACGCATAAGCTTAAAAACATTTAAAAAAATTATAAGTAGTAGATATAATAGTGAGCGATCAAGTAATATTCAAAATGTTCTTATTGAAATAGGAGATGATTTATATGCAAAATCAGAAACACTTGCGATTTTAAAAGCAGTAAATCCTGTTATTAATCCATTAAAAGTAAAAAAAATAGTAAGTTTAAATAGTAATCAAAAACTAACTATTGATAGTGCAATATCTACTAATATTTTTACTCTTGATGAAGAGTTAACTGAGGATGAAAAGCATTTATTTCAAAAAGATCAATTACTTTTTGTTGAAGATAATAATACTAAGATTAAAGTATATAAAATTTTATTTAATGAATCTGAAGGTGAAAATTCTGCTGAATTAGTAGAGTTAAGAGCTATGTCATTAAGAACATTTAATGATTTATTTATAAATTCTGGACTTTTTAAAGATAATAATTTAATTGTTCAAAAGATTAATAGATTATTACAAGATTCAAATGATCAAAATCCATTTTATGAATTAGTTTGAAATCAAGAGCATTTTAATGCGATTGATTATTCTTCGAATATTGAAGTAATTAAAAATTTTAAAAAACATTTAAAACTAGATAATGTTGAAAAAGATTATTTTTTTTATCGTCAAGGAAACGAAGTTATTATTAAAAATATTAGTAATCCTAATGATACTTTTAAAATCCAGATCAATGCTAATACTATTAGCAATAATGATATTCTTTATTTAAATAAAAGTGCTGGAGAAAATGGCGAAGTTTGTTGAAAAGCTTATAAAATAACTAAAACAACTATTCCTGGTCTAATTTATAATAATGTAAAATATCAAGCACATGAGGTTCAAAGTTTAACTGATCAAGAGTTTAATGATTTATTAGATTTATTAAGTATTATTCCACAGTCAGGATTTACTATAAGTGCAGAAAATGATAATGGATTAGCATCTTGTTTGACAACAGAACAAAAAAATATTGGTAGCGCTGGTGTTTTTTATTGTAAAAAAAGACAAGAAGATCCATTAGTAGAGCTTGAAAGATTACCTGAACCTTTAGCAATTGCTGATGATAATGCTGCTACAATTAGAACAGTATTTGCAAACAAGAGTCAAGAAGGTTTATATAGTTTAGTAATAGAAGATGATAAAGTAAAAATAACAGATCTTAAATCAGAGCCAGAAAGTCTTTTTTTTGAACAACCACTTTTTCCAGAAAATAAAGAGGATTGATCGCTATTGTTTAATACTAATAGACATTATGAAAAAGTATATTTTGTAAAAAATTTAAATAATGATTTAGTAGAAAAATGAGTAGTTAATAATGAGCAACATCAATTGCAGTGCGTTCAAATAGTTGAATTAGCAAATTTAAGAAAAAATTTTGCTAATAATAATTTATTTTATGTTCCCGAGTTAATAGCTACTGAAGGTATTCATTTAGGAGAAAATGGAGCAGAAGTAGCAGCAAGAGCTAGTCAATGTCATACTACAACTTCATCACCAGTTGCTATTTATAATATTATTAATTTAAATTGAGATGATGATATCAAAATGTGAAATTTAAATGTAACAACTCATGGAAATACATTAGATACAAAATTAAAATTTGAAGAAAAAGAAAGTTTAATTTTAAAAAAAATAATAACAGCAACTAATAATGCTAATACTGTTATTTTATTTAATAAATATGATGGCAAGTTTTTACGTGCATATTATATTAATGAAAATAATAAAAAAGTAAATTGTTCTAACATATTGACAAATGAAGAGAAGAACTGCCTTAGCAATATAAATAAAAAAGCAAAAGAAAGAGTAGAAAAACCAATAGTAGTAAATCCTAAATATTATAATAAACTTAAATATTTTAGTAAAAGTAATGATAAGATTTTTAAATTAAGTTATTTTAATAATAAATGACATGTTTTATGTACTGAAGAATATGAAGTAACTAAACAAATAAAAGCTGAAATAAAACTTACTGAAAAAGAAGGTGATTTATTATTAAAATTAGTTCATTGTTCTCGTGATATCGATATCACTTTTGATAAAAATAATAATTTTAAAGTGATAGAATATGTAAACTTTTTAAATAAAGATAAAACTAGATTTATCAAAAAAAATAGCTTAACTGCTGATGATAGGGAATTATTACAAAAAGTATTTACTGCTATTGAGGATAAAGAAAATTTAAAACCAGAAAACAATGATATACAATGAAAACGATGGGATTGCAGTACTAGCACTATTGTTAATAATATTCCAGATTCGGCAGTCACTGACTATTCACAATTATCACCACAACAATTGTAATTAAATACTTATTATTTAATAAGCACAAATAAAAAATATTTGTGCTTTTTTGATTCTAAACAATATTTTTTTCTGTATAATAATTAGTAAAATATTAAAGAAAGAAGGAACTAGCAAATATGTCTTGCATTATTGATATGAGAGCACTACAAGTAATAGACTCAAGAGGAAATCCAACGATCCAAGTTGAATGTTGAACTGAAGATGGTGGATATGGACTTGCTTTAGTACCATCAGGTGCTTCAACAGGAACAAGGGAGGCTTTAGAATTACGAGATAAAGATGCTAAAGTTTATGGTGGACTTGGTGTTAGTAAAGCTATTAAAAATATTAATGAAATTATTGCCGAAGCGATTATTGGTTTAGAAGCTACTAATCAACGATTAGTTGATCAAATGATGATTAAATTAGATGGGACAGAAAATAAAACAAAGCTAGGTGCCAATGCTATTTTAGGAGTGTCTTTAGCAGTTGCCAAAGCTGCCGCTGATGAGTTATACATACCCTTATATACATACTTGGGCGGTGTTAATGCTTATCAATTACCAGTACCAATGTTAAATGTAATTAATGGTGGTGCTCATGCTGATAATAATATTGATTTTCAAGAATTTTTAATTATGCCAGTTGGTGCTAAAACATTTTCCAAAGCAATTCAAATGGCTGCTGAAACTTTTCATGCTTTAAAAAGTATTTTAAAAAGTAAAGGTTTAGTTACGTCAGTTGGTGATGAAGGTGGCTTTGCTCCTAATTTAAAATCAACTGAAGAAGCATTAGATTTAATTGTTGAAGCCATTAAAAAAGCAGGGTATACTCCAAATAAAGATATCAAAATTGCCATCGATTGTGCTTCATCAGAAATTTATAAAAATGGTAAATATGTTTTTGGTAATAAAGATGGTAAAAGTAAAAATACTGAAAAATTATTAACTTCAGCACAACTAGTAGATTATTTAGTTGGTTTAACTAAAAAATATCCAATTATTTCAATTGAAGATGGTTTAGCTGAAAATGACTGAGAAGGATTTAAATTATTATTAGAAAAAGCAGAGGGTAAA